>PVKN010005894.1:0-29728 GCA_004027915.1 Capromys pilorides
ACCCCATCAACAAAGCCCACTGTACCAAAAAGAAGGTGTAGAGTCCAGGGGTATTACATACATTCATAATATGTCTGGCCATCACCACCATCTATCTCTGGAACTCTTATCTTGCAAAACTGACACTCAGTTCTCATTAGACTCCAATCTCTCAACTCTCCCCTCCCACCCCTTGGGAACCATGGTGTTCAACTTTTTGAATTTAAAAAAAAAAATTATGTATTTGGTACAGGGACTCACTAGGCAGCTCAGACTCATAGTGATCCTCCTATTTCAGCCTCCCCAGCACTGGGATCACAGGCATGTACCACTAGGCCTGGACTGGTGGGGCCAGCACAGCATGCAGGACCAGGGATCGAAACCGGGTCCCTGAGCTTGTTTATGTAGGCACTTATTCCACTGAGCTATCTCGCCGGCCCTTGCTTTGGTTTTTTGAGACAAGGTCTTACTATGCAGTTCAGGCTGACCTCTAACTGCCTCACAGCAGCCTTCCTGCCTCAGCTTCCTGCATGCTGGGATTACAGGCGTGCACCACTACACCCCATTTAGCCCATTTAGTAGTGCTTTTCTTGCCCAAGGCCCACGTTCTCCTTTCACACTACCTCAGACTGCAGGGGGTGGCATTTTCTATTTTTCCAAGTTTGGAGGAATGGTTGCTTTTTGTCTTTCATATGACCTTGACCTGATCATTGATCGTTTTCTCGCTTTCTCTTTTCTGCATTTTCCCGTGAGCATCCTTTACCTCTCCAGGGCCTTCGCGTTATCCACTGCTCCTAACCCCATTTCCCTGCTTCCTTCTCTGCTTTGAATTCCAAGACAGAATCTATTTTCCAAATGGAGTGGGTGGAATAGTGTTCTCCCCAAATTTAAGCCCAACTAGAAACTCAGAGCCCTGGGAAGCGCGTCCCTGCGGGTGTACTTTGGCCAAGCATTTCAAGATAAGATCATCCTGGGGGAGTGTGGGCCCTCAGTGCAGTGGCCAACGTCCTTATCAGAGGCAGAGGACAAGATGTTCTTTGACACACAAAGAAGAAGGTGATAGGGGAACCAACCACTCAGGACCCCCCCCCCCCATCCTTCTCTTGGACAGGAGCTAAAAGAGAAAAAAGGAAAAGAAGGTGACCTAGTTCTGGGGTCACAAATGGGAGAGATTGGATGGATGGGAGGGGGCGGCTCAGTGCTTGGCTAGCCTGTGCAAGACCCTGGGCTTCATCCCCAGCACCAGCAAAATGAGAAGATGGAACATACCAAGGATCACTGTGGCCGCTGTGAAGCCAGGAGAGAGCCATTCTCCTTCAGGGCCTCCAGCAAGGCCTCCTACCCTTGCCCTTCCCTTGATTTCTTGATTTGGGATTTCTGAACTGTGAGAGAATAGGTTTCTACTGGTCTAAGCCCCTGAAGGAGTGAAGGCAGTCCTAGGAGATTAAATGCACTAACGCTAGATTTTGTGTTGCCCTAGTCGCTGGAGGGCCTGGCCTGCTGTGTGACATCAGCTAAATACAGGCTTGAGAAAGGAAGGAGTACAGGAAAGCATTTTGCAAAGCATCGGGTGTGGCTGTCAGGAGATTCAGTCTTTGGAAAACTTCCAGATCAGCTCCAGGCATTGAAACTGTCAGTGCAGACAATGAGACGGCTCAGGCTTGCCAGCTCTGAAAAGGGAAATATATTTCATTTGTGATTATAGGGCTAGAAAGATGCAGCCTTTTAAAAAAGTTCATTCATTTATTCTAATTAATTAATTAATTACTTTTTTTTTTTTTTTTTTTTTTAAGACAGGATCTTACTATGTAGCCCAGACTGGCCTGGAACCTGCTGTGATCCTCCTGAGTGCTGGGATTAGAAGTGTGCGCTACCATGGGTGACTGTTCTTTCTTTCTCTGTTTTTTTTTTTGTAGGACTGGGGTTCAAGCTCATGAACTTGCACTTGCCAGGCAGGCACTTGTGCCACAGAGCTATCTTCCCAGCCCCGTGACTGTTCTTTCTAAAACAAAAACAAAACCTTTTTTTGTTTTGAGTGTTGGGGATTGAACCCAAGGCCTTGCATATGCTAGGCAAGCACTTTTCCACTGAACCACATCCCTAGCCCTCCAAATACATTTTTTATTAGTGATGATTTCATTTCAATTTATTACGGCAGTACAGTGTGTTGAATATAGGGCTTTTACACAGAGCTACATCATTGACTTTTAATTTTTTCTTTTTCTTTTCTTTTTTATTTTTTTTATGTATTTGGTACAGGGTCTACACTATGGAGACTGGACTCATAGTGATCCTCCTCCCAAGTGCTGGGATTATAGTTGTGCGCCACCACACCCAGTTCTCAATCAAAGTCTCACTGTTCCCCAGAGGCAGGGCTGGTGTGGAATGCTGGGAGTTAAATCCCTGTCTGTTGCATTCTGCTTAATCAGGTGCTTTAATCCGCTGAGCTATCTGGTTGACACTTAATTTTTATTTTTAGACAGGGCTTTGCTAAGTCATTAAGCTTTCCAGGCTGACTTGGGGTCCTCCTGTCTCAGCTTCCTGGGGTGCTGGGATTACAGGGGTGCACCACTATCTCTGATACATAATGCACTTATTTAGAGTATGCTAGAAAATGTGTAGCTAGTACTGTACATCAAAATGTGACTTTTTGTGTAATATGCTTTTGGGGATAGCTGGAAAGGAGAGGAAGCTTATTTTCCAAGAAATGACATCGCTGTAGTGAAGAAGCTCACAGGCTTTGGCGCTGGTCTTCTGTGCGCAGGCCACAGCTCAACCATTCCCTGAGTCTGTGGTGCCTTGATCTTGTCAATCTCTCCTTATTTTTTCTTGTTGTAGAAATATGCTATCCACTTCGAGTTATTATGAGGATCGGATGAGCCAGTATAGCTGGCCCTATGTATCTGTACGCTCTGTTTCCAAGATCCAACCAACCACAGACCAAAGATGCTTGAAAAGATTGTGAGAAGTAGTAGAGTCCACCTGTCATCCCAGCCCTCAGAAGGCTGATGCAGGAGGATTGCCATGAGTTCAAGGCTAGCCAGGGCTACATAGAGAGCTCAAGGTCAGCCTGACCCATACATCAAGACCCTGCATCAAAACAAAACAATAGAAGACACAACTACAAACACGATGGAGTAAGCTGAGTGAAGGAAGCACAGGGACTCTTGTGACTATTGTCACATTTTTTTTTTTTTCCTGGAAAATTTAAACTTAAAATCATTCCATTATTTTAAAAAGTTTATACTACAGAGGTTGAGGCAGGAGGATCCCAAGTTCAAGTGCTACCCGGACACTTTGGATCCTGTGTCCAAATAAAAAATAAAAGGGGCTGGGGACATGGTTTAGTGGTAGAGTGCTCCTGGGTTCCATCTCCAGCGCTGTGAAAATAAAAGTTTAGGAAGGGGGGTGGGGGGAAAGAGAGAGAGAGAGAAAGAGAGAGAGAGAGAGAGAGAGAGAGAGAGAGAGAGAGAGAGAAACGTAAAGTTCTAATAGGTTAAACTCAAGACAGTGGATGCAGGAGGCAGCAGAGCCTGCCTGCAGTCCTCAGGAGGGCAACCTGGCAGGGCACTGTCATTCTGGACAACTTTCCTTGAAAGAAGAGCAATTATTTCCATTTTGGCTGAACCTGGCCCTATTTCCATGTATTAATATATACAAGAGTTGCCTAGGACTTTTCCTTATCCCTTCAGCAATACAAGCTGGTCCAGCCACGGTACTGATATGTGGTCTTTAAAGAAAGGGGACTGGGCAGTGTTTCCTCACCCCCACAGCTTCCCCCAAAAATGTGTGAGCTGTGGTGGGATGGAGAGCCATGCTCTTTGATGCCGACTGGGACTGAGCCTTAAGAAGAGGCTATGACTTCCCAGGGCACAAAAGATTACACCTCAGAGCTGGAGCACTGACCCTGTCGTGGATCCGACTTTAGTGGTGTTACGCAGATTACCCTTTCTGCAGGTCCTTCCCTCTGTGTACTGCAGAGGTGAGTTCAGGAGCCCTCCCTAGCCCAGCTCACAGCACGCATGCACTTCCTGCCCTTCTCACAGTCACCCATCCTCAAGCCACTCCCTTCTTCATGAATTAATAAAACCCAGGTTCAGTCCTGGGACAAGACCTGTGCTTCAGGTAGCCATTATCCCAGAGGGACTTGGGACTCCTTAGCTCCCCACAACTACAAATATACTGTCTTAGTTACTCTTCTCTCACTGCTAGGACAAATACCTGACACCCAAAATGAAGGAAGGAAAGGTTTATTCAGCTCACCTATGGAGCTTTCAGTCCATACTGGGCTGGCTCCAAGGCAGAGAGGCACATGGCAGAGAGCAGCAGTTCATGGCAGCGGAACAGCAACAATATGGTGATGGAGGAAACCGAACAACCAGGGGAGCAGAGAGCAACAGCCTGAGTGTCTCTATGTCTGTCTCTCTTTATATTACATTCAGGCTCTCTGCCTCAGACTATCCGCCTTAGGCCTCAGACCCATAATCCCATCAGTACTAAAACACGTAATCCCAGTGGATCATGATTCAAGTCTCAAACTCTAGAAGTCCCCACCCCATGATTGCATGAGGCTTTGGGGGGACAACTAAACATAAACCATAACATATACCTAAGTGTCTTTATTCTCCGCGTGGGTTGCATTAGAAGTGGAGAATTGGAATCAATTTGCTACAATTCTCATAACTTTTCCATAGGATTACTATTATAAACCTCCTAGATCTCCATGAAGTCAGGAAAGGGCTCTCTGTATGGCTGGGAATGAGAAGGTTTTCAGAAGCTCGTGTTAAGGCCTATGCAGTTGGTTTATAAACCAGCTCCAGGGTGCTAGAAGTGAGTTCCAAGATGAGATGAGTCTCAGTTACACCTGAATCTGAGAGGCTCATACCAAGAGCAGCGAAGGTCAACACTTTGCCTTGACATTTTCTGGAGAAACATCAAGCATTGTTTTAAAAGTGAACTCTCTGGCGAGCTGCTGGTGTTTCTGGACAACAGTAAGCCAGGAAGGTCAGGATTCTTTTCGTCTACATCCTGGATGACACATCTTACTGCTTGTATGGGTGAGCAGTCACGTATGTAGTTAGTGGAGCCTTGCACCAAGCTATGGGTCTGAGATCCCGTGTCCTGGATGGGGCCTAAGAACGTTGGAGATATCAGGTGATCTGGCAGAACTGTGGTAAGGGAGCAGGAAGAGCTGAGAGGTGGAGGTGGCCCCTGAAGAGGGCGGTGTCAACCATGTTCCCTGTGTAGCACAGCTGTGAGTGGAACCATCCAAAGAGTGGGAGAGCTGGGTATTTGGTCACTGATGTCGTGGACTGAGGGCTGCTCTGCAAGAGGGAGACGTGAATTCCTCAGCGCTCTGGCTTGTTTCACTCCTGAATAAGATTGGTTTTAGTGGACAGAGAGATTGGATAAGAGATTCAGGTGCTGCATCTAGGAGGCAGGAGCAAGAGGATCTGAGTGGGTGTAGGGGGAAGACAGACCTGGCTGGAACACCATCCCCACTTTGGGGTGCCCCACAGGTGGAGTTCCCATTCTGCTCTTGCCACGTAAAAGCTGTGCGATCTTTGGTTAAGAACCCTGCGTTCCATTTTCCTTATCTGTAAAATAGTGTAGTCAGCTTCCCCTATAGGGGTGTTGTCGAGATTACATGAGCTAATACGAGAAAAATGCACTAAACTCTTACTTTTGCCATCAGTAATGGGGAATTGAACCCAGGGCTTTTTACAGAGTTACATCCCCCAACGCCCCTTTTTAATTTGAACCGGGTCTACCTTAGTCTTTGAACTTGCCCAGGCTGGACTTAAGCTTGCAACCTTCCTGCCTCGTCCTTCCAAAGTGCTGGGACGCAGGCGTACACCACCAAGCCTTGGTCAGCCTCTCGCATGTAGTACATGCTTGATCAAAAAGTAATGAAGCTATTTCACTATTGGGTTTCGGAGTTTACTTGATCCTGGAAGACCCTTCCAGGATGTTTGTGTTTTATCCTGTCAGTTATGGGTCCTACTTAAGTGGTGCCAGGCCGGGATGACTCCTTCAGACTGCTCTGGAGAGCGGGGTTGAGCGAGAAACAGGAGGTCGAGTAACCAGTCTGGAGACTGTTGAGGAATAATCCAGAACAGTTAGGAAGAGCCCATTTAGACTGTGTTCAAGTGAAAATTGAACTCATGATATATAGCTAACTTATGGAGATACATTACTAAAAACAGAAGCCAGGGCTCTGTGTGGGAACGACTCCTTCTTTCCTGATAGGGAGATCACTTTCCAGGAGCCAGACAGCTACAATGCTATAGAATAAGGTCTGTCATCAGCAGCTAACGCATTTTCAGGAGCTTGATGCGGCACCTAAAGAGGAACTCCAGGGTCCACAAGGGGGCGGTGCCTATAGGGGCGGGATTGCGAGCGAGGACGTGGCTAGGCTCCTGCTCACCGCTTCCGTGGAACAGGCTTTCGGATGGTGGTTTTTGGGTGTCTGTCAGGCCTAGCAAAATGTTAAGGAGAGTATGGCCCGTTTAGTGTGGAAAGCGACCTGCGCTCCTGATAAAAAGTGAAGGAGGGGGCCAGGGAGATGGTTCTGTGGCACAAGTGCCTGCCTGGCAAGTGCAAGGTCATGTGTTTGAACCCCGAGCCTGCCAAAAAAAAAAAGTGAAGGAGGCCTGAGGTCTGCGGCGCAGACCAATGAAAGGCGAGAGGAGGCGGGGCAGATACACAAAACAGCCAATAGAGCTAGGGCTCTTAAAGGTGGGCCTCTGAATTTGGCTCCGATTGTGCGCATGCGTATCAGGCCGGACTATGGAGGCCGCTGAGCCAAGTAGGGGAAAGGAGCGCGAGCGGACGTCTGTGTCATGTGATGCAGAGAGCGCCGAATTCCGCTAGAGTTAGGGCTGCTTCTTGTAAGAGAAGGTTGAAGGACTCTAGAGGTCTATTCAGCGTTGGAGAAGTATCCTGTGGCTATTCGAACTCCGTTCGTGGCTCGGGGTGGAGCGTGGTTTGGGCTGAGGGTCGCACGCTCCAAGCTGGGGGAGGGGTGTGTGTGGCTCCGTGTCGCTTGAAGACTTGGGGCGGGCTCACCCCTGGGGGCTGAGATTCTGAGTCCCGTGTAAACAAGGGGTGGGGCTTCCCGTCCTTAAATTGACATACAGGTATGTGCGGAAAAAAACACTTTGTTTTGATGTCATCGTCATTACATTTACTCGTGGTAGCCTGGTTTGAGTGGCCGCGACATATGTGGGTGGAGGACACTCTTAGGAACCCTGTCTCTTCCGGCGGCCGCGTCTGTGCAAGTCCCGCCTCCCCTCGGCTGTCCTTGCTCAAATGGCCTCTTGTCCCCACCTTCGTGAGAGGCGTGGCCTGGCCTCAGGTGGCCTAGCCCAGTCTAGCGTGTGGGGAGTGGCCTGTTGGAGTTGGGGGCGTGGCCTCGTGGAAGCTGTCAGCAAGGGGCGTGGTCCAGGACTCGTGCAGTGGGGACGCGCCTCCTTCCGGCTTAGGTGATGTGTCCTGCCCCACTATTAAGCACTGCTCTGTTTCCCTTAGGTGCAGCCTCATGGAGAATCCTGCCGCCGCCATGGAGGGTTCCTTCCCCTTGTTCCTGTTTCTGGCATGCGGGACGCTGGTGGCCGCCCTGCTGGGGGCTGCTCACGGACTCGGGCTTTTGTATCAGCTGATGCACAAGGTGCCAGGGCACTGGAGGGAGGCTGGCTGAGGGGTGCCAAAGAAGGAGGGTCTTAGAATTCCCCTTCTGGCTAGCTCAGTTTATAGAGAGAGAAAGCGAGTCCTGACTAGTCCCGCGTGGTTAGCTGGGAGTTTCTGTCCAGGGCTTTGCCTCATGGGCCCTGGACTTTGCCCTTAGTCAGAGGTAGGGGAAGCAACCGTTGCCTGGGCAGTCACACCCTGCCCTTCCTCCTTACCCTGAGGCTTGAGCCCTTTTTGCAGAGCAGAGACAATCCAGTGGAATCAGTGGGCTTCTGCGGAGGTGGTGAGCAGGAGAGGGACTGGTTGACAGTCTTGTGACGGTTGTCCACTGCCAAGATTAACGCTTTAGAGGATTTTCTTACACGTTCCTTACCACCTCCTTGAAATCATTTGCCACTGTTTCTGTGCACATTTCCACAGGAGGGGACGCAGGCCTGGAGAGGTTGTTCAGCAGTCTGCTGCAGATGACCTATTTGGCCAGAGTGGGTGTTTTGCAATTTTCCCCAGATGTATTTGGGAACAGATGACCTCACAGCTCCCTCTCTGAGCCACTCGCTTCTCTGTCAGAAGTTGACCTGTTCCCCTGACCTCCTCTCCAGTCCTTCTTCTTCTGGTCAAGAGCAATGTTGCTGACCTGGAGATGTGTGGAGATTTCAGGCTGTGTGGATGCTGGGGCTAAAGTTCCTCCATGCAGTTTGTATGGACAGGTGCTTTGGTGTCACCTGGACCCAGACCTGCTTGGCAGTGGTGAGAGAGAGCTAGCTAGGCTGGCGTTACCAGCCCAGGTGCATGCCATGTAGGAATATCACAACAGGCAGGAGGCCCAGCTGGTAGCTTACTACTGCCGGCCAAGTTCTCCTGCCTTCAATATTTATACCTTTCCTGTCTTCACCTCCTGATTTCCCGACATCTCTGAGGCATGCATTGTAGTAGCGTGGCGATTAGGGATGTGGGTTCTGTTGGACTTTGCATCTTTCTTGGGCATATCTTGGTGTTCTTACCTGCACAAGAAATATAAAGACAAGAGGCTTTGAGCAGATGATAAGCCCTGCTCTGATAAGCCCCGCCTAACCTGTAGTGTGGTGTGTATTTAACCATTTAACCAACGCCCAGGTTCCTCTGACTTCCTCTCCCTTCCTGGGAGAGTTATTTCTGTCCCTTCTCCCTGCTGCCTGTGTCCTGGCCCTTGACAGTGTTTTTGTTTTTGCTGAAGTCCAAGGGTGCCTTACCACTGAGCTACATGTGCCCTTTTTATTTATTTTGAGTTAGAATCACGCTGAGTTGCCCCACTGTGACTCAAACTTGCGATCCTCCTGCTTCGGCCTCCCTCAGTGCTGGTTAATTGTGCCTGGCTCCTTGACCATCTTGCTTGTCTCTTCCGGGGTCCAGGTGGATGAGACAAGTGTCCGGCATGGTGGGGAGAACGTGGCCGCCGTACTAAGGGCCCATGGCGTGAGGTTCCTCTTCACGCTGGTTGGTGGGCACATTTCTCCACTGTTGGTGGCCTGTGAGAAGCTGGGCATCCGCGTGGTGGACACACGCCACGAGGTCACGGCCGTCTTTGCCGCAGATGCCGTGGCTCGCATATCAGGTGAGGGTGGTGCGGAGAAGGCTGGCAGCTGGCGGGACAGTGGCCTAGGCATCTGAGAGTGATAGGTGGGGGATTTGGGGGTGTAGGAGGATGGGCGTGGACACGATGGGGTGTTTTCCAGGGACTGTGGGGGTGGCAGCAGTGACAGCGGGTCCTGGTCTCACTAACACGGTGACGGCGGTGAAGAATGCTCAGGTGGCGCAGTCCCCGATCCTGCTTCTAGGTGGAGCTGCTAGTACCTTGCTGCAGGTACCCAGTGTTTGTGGGGTGGTGGAAATCCCAGGAGGACGTCTGTTGGGTCTCCCGCAGTAACGTCCTAGCCTGTTGCCACCAGAAACGGGGTGCGCTCCAGGCCATCGACCAGATGTCCCTGTTCCGGCCGCTCTGCAAGTTCTGTGCATCTGTGCGGAGAGTGCGGGACATCGTGCCCACTCTGAGGGCTGCGATGGCTGCTGCCCAGTCAGGTACCCCAGGTAGGTGGCGCAGGGTGCTGGGAAGTGGGCAGGGGCCGAGTGCAGTGCCCCAGGCTCAGCTTCTTCTCTGTACTCACAGGTCCTGTGTTTGTGGAGCTGCCTCTCGATGTGCTATACCCCTACTTCATGGTCCAGAAGGAGATGGTGCCAGCCAAGCCGCCAAAGGGCCTCATGGGTGTAGTGATTTCTTGGTGAATAATGCTGTTCCCACTGCGCCCTCTTCTGTCCCCTGCTGTCTCCTGCAGCCTTTTCTTTCTGCATGCCTACCCTCCTTTGACTTCTTCACTGGTTTACACACGGCCCAAGAGTGGGTGTCTATGGGGAGAGCACTCTGTGTGGAGCAGCAGGCCCCAAGGTCCTGAGGCAGGCCTGGACTTGTTGGGTTGGAGAAAGCAAGGGGCAGCCTTTGTGGCAGCGGCTGAGTAGGGGGTGAGCTTGCAGGGCTCCTGCCTATTTCCACTCCACCCCTTCCAAATATGTACTCACCCCAGTGACGCGCCAGGTCCTAGGACAGGCCCGGGTGACCTCTACAGCTAGATGGGTGGGTCCCTGTGCCCCGGGTATGTGAAAAGCACTTGAGGGCCAGCCGGAGCAGTAGTGATTCTGTTCTGTGGCCTTGTTCTTCATATTTTGCTTCTTGGCCTGCTGGTCATCTTCCTCCCTTGTTTTTTGTTCCTTTCTTCTCTCTTGCTGTCCTTTGCAAAGCTGTCTCTTTCTTCCTTTTTCATTCCCTTTAAACTGTGGGTTCCCACAGTTCTGTCTTCGACTTTATCTTTTTTTTTCTGCAATCCTAACTGTAGACAAAGCAGGCTCTTGGCTTGGAGCCCTGACCACTTCCTGCCACTGCTCCTGGGCCTGTCTCTAACTCGATTGAGTGTGCCTTGAGGGCAAGACCTGGACAAGATTTCCCTTTGTGTCTCCAGGGCCCCACAGGGAGCCCAGTGAATAAGGAGACAAGCATTGTAAGAAGCCAGAGGATGACATGGGTCACTCCCACAGGTTGCGTGTTTTGCAGAGCGTCTTATTATTGAAGTGGTAGATGGTTGAAGCTGAGTTCTGACCTGAAGTCACGGTCCCCATCCAGGCACCCAGGCTTGAGTTGCTTGTTGCTGAAGTAGCGCTGTGTCCAGTTGGCATGGCCTGCAGAGGCCTCTGGGGCAGACAGTTGGACTCTCAGCCACTTGGTGTCTCTAGGTCAGTGGTGGGGAACCCGTGGCACACGTGCACAGCCAGCTTTTTACTGTCTTTGAAAGGTCTAAAAGGTTTGCCATCGCTGTTCTCCGTCATTCCCCGTCTACCCCTTCCCCTTTCTCTTGTGCTTCCTGCTTCTTCCTGACCCCTGGATTCCTTAGCTCCTGGAATTCCTGTAACTCGGCTCCTTAGCTCCTTCCTCTTCTCCCACAGGTACTTAAAGAACTGCCTGGCTAACCTCTTTGCGGGTGCGTGGGAGCCTCAGCCCGAGGGGCCCCTGCCCCTGGACATCCCCCAGGCATCCCCTCAGCAGGTGAATCATCTCCCTCCTGGGCCTAGGGCTCCTACCCAGCCAGGACCTACAGACCCTCTCTCCAGGCTAAGACTGGGGGCTGTGGTGACTCAGGGGTGACCCCTTGAACCCTAACTCTTACGTCAGGTTCAACGCTGTGTGGAGATCCTGAGCAGGGCTAAGCGGCCCCTGCTGCTGTTGGGCAGCCAGGCTCTGTTGCCCCCGACGCCTGCCAGCAAGCTTCGGTGAGGAGCCCTAGCCCTGCCACCAGCGTCACGTCCCTGGTCCCTGGTCTTCTGGTGCCTTGCCAGGAGGGGCCAGGCCCTTGGCTACACTGACCTGTGCTCTGCCTGGATGTCCAGGGCTGCTGTGGAGACCCTAGGCATCCCCTGCTTCCTAGGGGGGATGTCACGGGGGCTGCTGGGCCGCAACCACCCCCTCCACATCCGGCAGAACCGTGGCGCAGCCCTCAAGAAGGCGGATGTCGTCATCCTGGCAGGTGGGCCTCAGCCTCTCCCTCTGTCCAGAAGCCCCTCCCCACTGGGACGGGCCCTGTTCCCTGGTGCTCTGCTGGCCTGTCACCTCATCCTCTTTCGTCTGCCTTTACCACCTTCCCATTTCAAAGGCTTGGAACAACCCTGAACTTGAAATTCAAGCGAAGCTTCACGCAGCTTTCCCCCAGGACCAATGCCTTGTGGGTGCCTACTGGGTCTCACACACATAAAATGTTTGGAATCCCGACTTCTGTGCAGTAGGCACAGCTCCAGGCCCCAGCCTCTTTGTCGGTACTAGGGATGAACTCAGGGACTTCCTACTGAGCTACATCTCAACCCTTTTTAAAATTTTTATTATTTATTTATTTACTTTTTTCTTCTTGAGACAGAGTCTCATTGTGCAGTTCAGGCTGGTCTTGAGCTCACTTTTGTAGCCCAGGCTGGTCTCGAACTCGCACTGATCCTCTCGCCTCAGCCTCCCAAGTGCTGGGATTACAGGCGTGCGCCACCACACCTGGCCCCCTTTTTTATTTTTTATTTCGAGACAGGGTTACCTAAGTCCCTAAATTGAGCAAGTTGGGCTTGAACTTCTGTTCCTCCTGCCTCGGCCTCCCAGGTGGGCACCACCACAGCTGACTGAGCTCTTGCTGTGTATTGTCTCACATTGCTTAATGACAGGGCCATGCATTTAGAAAGATGTGTCATGAGTCCATTTTGTTGTCATGTGAACGTCACCAAATTCACTTACACAAACCAAGGTAGTGAAACCAAGGTTTCACTGGTCCTGATCATTGCCTAGGACCTGTGGTGTGTGTGTGTTGTTGACAGAAATGTGCTTCTGCGATGCAAGACTGTGACAACCATCCCCAAACTCAAGGGCTTAGGGATTTCTCAGCACGTGAGGCTGGGGCTTCAGCTTCGTGATAGATGCTCGCTTAGCGTGGCCTGAGTTCCACCCCCAGCACTGTGAAAACATCATAAGATGCCCTCACCTTCGGATTTGCCTGGCTTGTTCATGAGTTGGCCATCAAATGGGCAGGGAGGCTGCTGTGTGATCCAGGTGGGGCTGCGGCCTGTCTGTCTGGTGTTGGCTGGCCCTGCACCGCCCAGAGTGCTTCAGCTGTTTCCACCTGGACCCAGTGCCCACTGTGCTCTGCCCTCCAGCCGGCCAGCCCAGGCTGGACCACTTAGTAGGGAGTGAAAAACACTTCCTTTCCCCTTGTTTGCCCCCCTCTTCTTTCCCCTTCCCCTCCTTCCTTTTTCCCCTCCCTCCCTGTCATTCTTCTTTCGTTTTTTTTCCAGTGCTGGGGATAGAATCCAGGGCCTCACACATGCTAGCAAATGCTGTATACTAAGCTGCACTCCCAGCTTTTGAGGCCTTTTAAAATCTGTTTTTGGGAGTGGTCACCCATAGCTTCTGCCACAACCTGTTGACAAAGGTCACTCCTGAGTCAGCCCTGATTTGAGAGCTGCAGGGTTATTGCAAAAAGCCCAGGGACCCTTCAGTAGTTGGTAACAGTGAATCTGAGGTGAAGTTGTGGGCATTGGCTAGGCTGTTGGGCCTCTGTGTACAGATGTCCTGCCCCTCGCCCCAGGAACCGTGTGTGATTTCCGCCTCTCCTACGGCCGTGTCCTAAGTCGCCGCAGCAAAATCATCGTCGTTAATCGGAACAGGGAGGAGATGTTGCTCAACTCAGACATCTTTTGGAAGCCCCAGGAGGCCGTGCAGGGTGAGCTCTGCGATTTTCCCACCACATACGTGGTCCTTCCCCTCCTGGCATATACTGCAGCTGCCTTGAGTTGGGTGCCAGAGATGAAGGCCCAGGCTCAGGCCCTGGCCCTAAGATGACCGGAGACACGTACTCGACTCTCAGACCCAAGGGTGCCTCTGTAGGGAGAAATGGGAGGAGAAAGAGAAGGAAATTGTTCGTGATCACATACCCAGGGACAGACTGCCGTGCTGCCCATTGCCCTTAGGGCAGGAGGCTCATGGATGCCTGAGCTTTGCCGCCATCCTATCTCCTGATTTCACTCTCCTTCCGTGCCCTGCTTTGCCCATGGTTCTAAAGATGTTGACTCTCTTGAAGACTCTCTCTCATAGGTGACAGGTACTCTTGGGTTAAGCAGAGAGGAAGTGGCCTGTTCGTGTTGGTTTGGGAAGGTCCACCCCAGCAGCTGGTGGGTAGCAGGCAGCAGGATAGGCAGAGGCAGGGCTGGGCTGCTGAGAAGAGGCAGGTCAGGAGTGGCAGGGTCCAGAGCAAGGATGGACTGGGTGAGAAGCCGAACATCTCGAAGCACCCACTTGATCATTTCTCAAGTAGGATGGCGGGAAACCCATCTTCGGTTGTTTATGCCTTTGCTGCACTGATCAAAGCTGTGACCATCTGCACGCCTGTGCTTGAGCCCTCTGTTTGATGGGTGGAGCAGGTTTTCTTGTTGTGTGAAGTAAGTGCTCTACTGCTGAGCTGCTTCCCCAGCCCACAGGGGGGCTGTTTTTATGAGTGCATTTTGGGGGCTGGATCGATCAGACTTTGGAAAGTGGAGGGACTGGGGGATCATGGATCCAACTTGGGTTCCAGCACTCTGTGCTAAGTCTGCTCCCTTCTCGTCCGGACGGCCCTTGCCTGGTTTTGGCAGGCCCCGGGGTGCCTTTGGTCTGCTTTGCCCTAGCGACAGTCCTGGCCTGCTTCCATCCCCTCTGCTTGGATGTTGCTGTTGGCTTCTTGCTGTCTTCTGGCCTCTGGCCCTGGAGGGTAGGAGGAAGCCACTGCTCTGCAACTGTGCCCTCTTTCTCCACCAGGAGATGTGGGTTCCTTTATACTGAAGCTGGTGCAAGGCCTTCAGGGCCAGACGTGGGCCACAGATTGGGTAGAGGAGCTCCGGGAAGCTGACCGGCAGAAGGAGCAGACCTACCGGTGGGTCAGTGGGGAGCAGAATGGGAAGGGCTTTCCCAGCAGGCTGTGGGTGACCCTGCTGATCCTCATCAACGCATTGCAGAGAGAAGGCAGCGAGGCCCGTAGCCCAGCACCTGAACCCAGTGCGAGTGCTGCAGCTGGTGGAGGAAACACTGCCTGACAACTCATTTCTTGTGGTTGATGGTGGGGACTTTGTGGCCACTGCTGCCTACCTCGTGCAGCCTCGTGGCCCCTTGCGTTGGCTCGATCCTGGTAAGGAAGTACCCACAGCTGGAGCACCATTCACCTTCTGGACCCTGCAATTAACTGCTCTTCATCTTTCTAGGGGCCTTTGGGACTCTGGGAGTTGGTGCCGGGTTTGCACTTGGGGCCAAGTTGTGCCAACCAGACGCTGAGGTGAGGCACTGGCTGTGGGCGACTTAGCGCCTTTGGGGCCTTGAAGCCCTCCTAACCATCCTGGTTGCCCTCTCCCAGGTCTGGTGCCTGTTTGGGGATGGAGCCTTTGGGTACAGCCTCATCGAGTTTGACACATTTGTCAGACACAAGGTAACTGGGCTGTCCCAAGGGAAGCTGAGAGCCCAGGGTCCTGGGAGGTATCTGAAACTCCTGAAGTGGGGTGGCATTGTTAGCCAGAGGCTTTGATGTGTGGCTGGTTGTGTGGGGTGGAGGCTATGGCCTGACTCATTTTTTTCCTGCAGATCCCAGTGATAGCCTTGATAGGGAATGATGCAGGCTGGACCCAGATTTCTCGGGAGCAGGTGCCCAGATTGGGCAGCAATGTGGCCTGTGGCCTGGCCTACACTGGTGAGGAGGTTGGCGGGGAGTGTCTGGGTAGAATTGGCAGGTCCTGTTTTGGGGTTTGCAGGGCTTACGCTCCTCTCCTGGGCTGGCTACGTGGTGGGCTGGGTCTGACTTGATCTCTTCTTTTAGATTATCACAAGGCAGCCATTGGTCTTGGGGCCCGGGGCTTGCTGCTGTCACGGGAGAATGAGGACCAAGTGGTCAAGGTGCTGCGTGATGGCCAGCAGCAGTGCCAAGATGGTCACCCAGTTGTGGTCAACATCCTCATTGGGAGGACGGACTTCCGTGATGGCTCCATTTCTGTGTAGGGCCTCCAGGGTCAGTATGCTTGGCTTCCTTCCTGCACCTGGACTGTGCTTGGCTGGATCCCACGAGGCCAGTGACCTCACAACCCTCTGAGCCGAGGGGCAGAAGGATCATCGCTGCCAGTGGCATCTTGGCAGCCTTGCAGAGCTCTGGGCGTTTGTCTCCACAGAACAAACTGCACATCTCCCCTCTGCTCTTACAGACCAAATAAACCGCTTCTGTCCCACATGGGCCCAAGGACTCAGTCACAAACTTGTGCATATTGATTTATTGTCCACAAAGATGGAGGTGAGGGAAAAAGGAGGGAGGCAGGAAGGGGATGTTATTCTCCCACTGGACTACTGGGGATTTGGGGGTACGTAGCTGGTTGAAATCTCCCCACCTCTGTGGTCCCTGGAAGTCCCACAACCTGCTCTTCAGAGAGGTCCATGCACACCAGTTCTCAGGTGCAGACACACACGCACGCACGGAGGCAATAAATAGGTTTCGTACCAAAGTGCCCAGCCTGACACATCAGGTGGGGGCCCCTCTGCAAGGAAGGGGCTAAGTGCTCAGTTTTTTCAGGGGTAGGGAGGGGGAGGAGAGGAAGGCAGCTGGCTGAGGCTGCCACTTCTCTCCATTGGCTGGTTGGAGGCCTATCATGGGGTCTTCCCTGGAAAAGAGGGTGGGGAAACCAGCTGTTTTTCTATAAGATCCAGGCTGCCCCTATCCAGCCAGAGCCCAGAATAGGGGCCGCCCACCCTCACAAAGCACTTCATGATAGTCCTTGGGTCCTCCAAAGGAGGGAGAAACAGTGCAGTGCTCAAAGCTAATACTGATTTGGTTGGCAGCAAGAAGACTGACTAGGGGCATCTCAGCACCCCAGAGTGATAGTCACAGTAACCGGTGTGGCAAGAGAGGCCAGCCTAGCAAGCAGGAGAACTGCCTTTTGCAAACAAGAGGCGAACACGTCCTGGAGCTCTGGGAAGATGGCCACAGCAGCTAGTCCCTGAAGTCCTGTGCCTGGCCTTTACAACTAGTGCCTGAATAAGGGCACTTTCCAAACTGGGAATGACTTTTAGACTAGGAGACTGGTCCCTTGGCAACTCCCCTAGCAACCAGGAGCTCCGCCTAAGCAACACATCTGGTCCTGGAGGTCACTAAGGGCCCTGCCTTAGTAATCAGGGTCCCGCCCTGCTCCACTGGTTCAGAGGCATACATTTATTTGCTTAGAGAGCTCTCTCTCCAGGTCCAGGATGAGGGCATCAAAATCTTTGAGATTCAGGTGTGGATTGAAAGGCGCATCAAACTCATCTTCGAAGTCGGCAGCATCTCTTTGCTCTCCGGCTTCGTCCTCGTCCTCGCTGTCACTGCCCGTCACATGGTCGTAGTCAGGCCCGGAGAGGAAGTCCCGCCCACAAGACAGGAAGTCCCGCCCACAAACACTCCAGTCCCCAGCATAACGGTTACTTGGGGGGCTCTCTGGCCCTCCGCGACCACGGGGCCGAGTCACCACCTCTGGGCCTGCTAGCGGCAAGTGCAGGGATGGCTGTCGTTTGGGCCGCAAGTGCGGTGCAACATCGGGAGCCTCTGGGGATCGCTGGGGATCTGAGGAAGAAGAAGGAGCATTTGTGATGGCGTCACACAAAGCTAGGCCTTTTGGTAAGGCGAGGCCTTAGCCCAGAATAGGATTTCACTGGTAAAGGATGAATAGGTTACTTAGACAACCAGGCTTCCCATTGGCACATTGAGAGGCGGGACCTCTGGCCGCGTCAAGGGTGGATTGGTCAGATCTCAGAGGGGGCGTGGCGCACTGTAACCAGACTGATTGGATGTTCATGCAGGCAGCGCCATAACAGCCTGCCTGGATTGGTGGCCTAGGCCTGGAGCATGCTTACCCGGCCAAGATTGCAGCAGGTAGTGTAACACTTCGATGTGGCGCTTGAAGTCCACTGCACTGGTGACGCCTGGGCCACAGCCGCGGATGCGGGGCCGAGTGGATGCCTGGCGTGCCGGCAGCAGCACAGGCCCGAAACATACGGCCAGGTTCTGTGGGGTCATGCGGTTTTGGGCGTGGAAGGAGGAGACGAGGCGCAGGTGGTCCAGGAGAAGAGTCAGTGTGGCCTGGGAGAAGGTTGTGAGGGGGGAAGACATGAGGCAGGCAGAGTCGGGCCGTGTCACACCTGTGGGAGACTAAGGTGACCCACGGTGGGGAAACTGAGGTCTCAGGTCTCACAGCGGGAAAGTGACTGAGCTATTAGGCTGATCCCATTTAGCTAAAGGGCAGAATAAAAAAGCCAAGGGCAATTTAGGTTTGGAGCAGCAGAGCTGAGATTCCATCCCTTTGCTGTGCGTTAAGAGGGTTGTCATGAATCCCATTTTACAGATTAAGGCACTGAGGTGTAGAGAGAGAAAGGACTTAAGAGTCTGCCAGGATCTTCCCTTGTGGCAAGCTGGCAGGCCTATGCTGAGAGTATGTTTTTCACATTACGGCTGTACACCCTTGGGCAACTCACTCAACGGCTCTGGGCCGCTGGTTTCCCGATCTATTAAAGTACCAGTGGTACCTGCTTTGTAGGGGTGGGTTGGTCCTACAAGCTCATGCCCATCACAGGCTCAGGCAGGGCTGAAGTGCTCTTCTGGTATTGCCCACCCCATTTTCCACCACTCCCACCAGGGGTAACTCACCCTTTCCACATCTGGTAGGCAGTTGAGGAGCCCTCTGGTGCCCTCAGGACTTGGGGTACTTCTGCTTAGGGGCCCTTGGGCCATGGCCTCCAGGACCACCTGATAAAGGGGCTGGGTGATGAGTGGGGTGGGCAGCTCTCGAAGATAATCCTTAAGGATGCCTGTGGACGTAGGACCCCTGTGGTCAGGATAGCCATGGTTTCCAAGACTTGGTGGGGGGACTCCCTGGGACTAGGAGTAGGGGGGACGAGGAGGAGGACAGGTGCCGACGAGTGCAAACAAGGCTAAACCAGAGGGGTCACCAGGCCACCAGCCCTGCCCTGAGCTGAGGGTTGAAAGGAGATGAGCCTGCAAAGGTGATGGGGACACGCTGACCTGTGATGACATTGATGTCAGGGTACAAGTCCTCGGAGAGGCAGACAGCTGCACTGTCCCGCTCAAAGGCATCCCGCAGCTCTTTCTTCACTGCTGCTGAGCCGCACAGGCGGTACAAGCCCACTACCTAGGGGTGGGCACAGAGGGTGTCTGCTGGGGCTGCACACTAATTAGGGTCTACTCCTATGGGGGCTGGAGATCTGGCCAGGAAGGCGAAACTATGGGCTGGAAGGGTGGCACTGGCTGTAAGAGGCCTCTGTGGTTGTGGTTCTGCTGCTGACTCCAGCTGCTGGATCCCACCCTGGCTGCCTCGACAGCATGGCCTCGTAAGCTTTCTTGGGTTACTTCCTCTTGCTTCTCAGATCACTCATCATGCCTTCCTCCAGGAGGCCTTCCCTGAGTACCTCGGTCAAGTCAGGCCCTGCCTCAAGTTCTTGCAGCCCCAGGTACTTATAAGCCATGTATCCCTCTCCTCCCAGGCAGTGCCCAGCTCTGCCTACTGAGGTGGGCTGGAGCTTTATTTCAAGACTGGAACAGGGCACAGTGTGGCCTTGGTCCCCCTCTGTGGCTGTAGGGAGAAGGAAGAGACAAGAACACAGGTCCCAGCCTTTCATGTGCCTCTCAAGGCAGGGGCATTTGGTGGGTAGGAGATGGTGGTGCCAGGGCAGGACTGGGCTTGACCAAGGCAAGCCATGTTTTTCTTTTTTGACTTTATTTATGCTATGGCCAGCTTAGCCTGCCCTTGGGGTGGGGCTGGTGCAGCATGTGGTACCAGGAATCAAATCATGGTCCCTGCAGTTGCCTAAGCAGGCGCTTTAGACTGCTGAGCTATCCTGCTGGTGCAAGCCATGTTTTTCTTTTTGGATTTTGGGCAACAGGGTCTTGCTATGTATTTCACGTTCACCTTGAACTACATGGCCCAGGCTGGCCTCAAACTTTGTGTAATACTCATGCCTCAGCCTCCCACATGCTTTGAAGGAGTGCTTCACCACACCCAACATCCAAGCCACTTTTACCTTTGTGACCTATTAGTCATGTCTTTCTGCCAGGAGACTGAGCTCCAGGTCCCATTATGATATGGACAGATGAGCCTAGGTTCTGCCTTAGCCGCTGTAATCTCCTGCCTATCTAGACTGGTGTTTGAATTAGGGGTAGCCTGGGCTGGTAGAAAGTCTGGTGTCCACACACTGGGGGTGCTGAGGGCTGGCTCTAAATTCTGGGGGCAAATGGGAAAGGGACAGGGGCTCACCCGCAGCCCTCGGCGCTCGATCTGTGCAACACACTTCTGGATGATGAGTGGCACCTGGCCTGGGGGCTGCTCCCGCTCCACCAGCTGCAGCAGAGGCAGCCCGAAGACACGGGGTTCAGCTGTGGTGGGTGCCTCCTGCTGGTCTGACAGGGTAAGCTTGGCATAGAGCAGCCCCTGGGGCTCCAGGCGGACTGCAAGCTGCTGGGCCTGGCAGCCTGAGGACACAAGAGAATCTTGGCCACGTGTGTCCCAAAGGTTCCTGGGTCCTGGCCCCTTCTAATCCAGGTCACACTTTTTTCCCTAGAGCCCAGACCTCAGGGCTGTTTCAGGGGAGGGGGCACCCGGGAATGGGTGCTACCCTGTCCCTCTTGCCTTAAATCCCATGACCTACCTCGGAAGACCGTGGGCAGCAGCACAGTGCCCTGAGCACAGGGCCGGTGCCGCCTCACGCCAGGGTCCCAAGCAAGCACTAGGGCTCGTAGTAACCGGGCTGCCTCCAGTTCCAGATGGAAGGTGTGGTCCAGCTGCAGGAAGTCTGGCCCTCCGCGTAGGGGCCCTGTGCGGGCTCGTGCCACGCCATCCACTTGTAGCAGGCAGCAGAGGTCTCTTGGGGTGGCCCCTGGTGTTGGTCGCAGCCCCCTGAGCCCGTAAAGATGTAGGCTGAGGCGGCCCGAGAGTGCAGCCAGAGGCACCCGGCCTGCTCGGCCTGCTTCATAGGGCTGGAAGGTGGTGGATGATGGAGGCCCCACTGGGCGCTCAGGGGAGTCACCATCACTGAGGTACCCAGCCCTGGGGCTCCGAGTGCTCCCAGTTGCTGCTGTCCTCCCAGAGGCCCCCACACTGCTGTCCAGATGGTAGCGGCTGATGACAGAACCTGCTGGGGCAGCCCTCTCACGCTCCCTGCCAGCCCTAGGGCCTCGTAGGCTCAGGCGGCGCCGAAGATCGGGCAGCTTCTTCATCTTCATGGAGAGGCGCCTGGCGGGACCTGGGGACTTGGTGCGCGAGGTTTTGGTTGGGGGGCTGGCAGGGGCTGTACCTGCAGGGAGAACAGATTTCAGGCTCAGAGCCTGGGCCCCTGGGATTGTGGTCACCTGGGAGATGGGGGCTGCAGCTACTGGGGTATGTGGGGGTGAATGTAGTAACCAGGGTGATACTGCACCTACCTTGGTGGGTTGGGCTCTCTGGCTCAGCAGAGCCTGGCTCAGGTGCTGGGGGCCTGGGGTCTTCCTCAGGGATAGGATTGTACCAGATCTCGCCAGCAGGTTCCCCACTGCTAGGTAGCCCTGGCCCCAGAGGAGCCTCCTCAGGTGGCTTGGCCCCTCCCAGCACCCATCGTCGGCTGCTGGGCTCCAGGTTTTGCAGGTACGCCCCCCATGCAGGGCTCCGTGGTTCATCCGGGCTGGGGAGCCCCTCTGCTCCAGCCTGGGATGGTTCGAGGGTCTGGGGCTCTGGCATGGGTGGGATGGGCTCTGGGCGCTGGGCTGGTCGGCCTGGAGGGGAGCAAAGGAATGAGATACAGGTCTCCAGAACCCACAAAACAATCCCAGCCCATGGCTCTTCTGGATCAGCTTAGTACTGACCTTCATTCCATGCCACTGACACATGGGATGCCCTGTCCTGTCCTGAGGCCTCAGTCACTGCCCTTAGGGACCTGCTGTCTTGTGTGGAATGGGCAGCCACAGGCCAGCGATCTCCTAGGTAGCCAGCTCAGTTCCTAGCATTCCAAAGAGGGCCGAGTCCTTCCAGCCTCAGGGCCCAGGTCAGCTGTCCGTAGGCCTTAGGCCCTGGGATGTGGTTTCTACTCTTCCAGCCCTCTCCTTAATCCTAGCACAGAGGTCCTGTCTCTGCTTACAGGGTAGGCTTACTTCAGCGAGTCCCTTCCCTTTCCTGAGCCACAGCATCTTCCTGTAGAAGGAGAGACGTGGTGCTCGCGTCCAGGAGGGCTCCAGGGCCCTCTGTGTGGTAAGGGTTCCTTGGCCACCACGTCACTGCCAAGCTCACCTCCCAGGGCAGACGCTAGCTGGCGCTGCTCCAGAGACAGGAGCCAGGTGAGAGTGCACTTCACCTGCAGCCCCCACTCTGCTCCCCTCCTGGGGTGGGTCCTGTCCCGCAGCAGAGGCCAGAGCCCACAGTCAAGGCCTTGTGGTCTCCTGTTTGCTCCATCCCGTCTGACATCACTGACTATTTCCTGTGTGTGTTTATGTGTGGGCACCCCTGGCCCTGCACTGGCTCTGGGAACCTTGGAATCTCGGGGAAGAACTGGGGAGGAGAGCTCAGGTCTGTGCAGTGGTGGAGGCGCTCTCCTTCAGTGGGCTCCTTCCTAGGCCCCTCCTGTCCCAGGCAGCTCCACTGTCCCCAGGTCTTGCCTTGCTGTCCCTTGACCCCTTCCTTCCCTGGCCACTTCTGATTTCCACCTCTCAGGAGCCTTTCTCAATGGTCTCTTATGAATAGCATAGGCCAAATCGCTGTTTAACTAATTCTACCAGCCCTGTGCAAACTAACCAAACTCGTGTGCCTCAGTTTCCTCATCTGTATAAAGGGGACAGTTTCTCCAGTCTGCCCAAAGCAGGGGTAGCAGCAGCAGCGTGTGGCTAGGAGGCTGTGGGATGCAGGAGCAGGGCTTCCCCCCAGGTCCCATCATTATGTCCCCCCCACAACGTCCTGGCCTCCTGCCCCTCCTCCCCACCACCCCATTTCCTGTCGGGGCCAGGCACCCTCCCGGGCCTCCCATGGAGTCAACTCGGCTGCCCGCACATAACGGTCTGCGCCCCCTAATTCCCGCAGCCCTCAGCACCCAGGACCCTCGCGCACCTTGTGCGCGCCCCTGCCCGCAGGGGGCTCCATGGGGCGCCACTGTCCCTCCAGCTGTCCCCCGCCCTGGGGATCCGGGGACCCCAGGCCGCGCGCGCGGCTCCTTGCTTCCCTGCCCTGCTGCATCCCGGCCTCCTCACCGCGTTCCTTGGCATCTGACTTTTTCCGGGGAAGTTTCTCCCGGCCCCGCAGACGAGAGAAGGTTTTCCACAGTAGCGGCTCGGCCATGCTGGGGCCCGGGTGGCCGAGCCGAGTGCGTCCCCCTGCCCATCCCCGCGCTCCGCCCCGCCCCGCCCCACCTCGTGCCCCGCCCAGGCCTCCAGCCCGCCCAGCACCCGGGCCAGCCGACAGGAAGCGCATTCCGGGAATGCTTGGCCCAAACTTTTTTTTTTTTTTTTTTTTCCCCTTCCCCTTCCAGCTGTCCCGGCGAGCAGGCTGCTGGGAGATGTAGTTGCCCCGGCCCTGGAGGGAGCAGGATGGGGGCTGCAAGCTGCCCTCCTCCGCTCCAGCTGGGAGTTCAGTGGCACAGGCCCGACCCTAGCCTGCCTTCTTATTGTTTCTCCAAAATGTACCCCCAACACCCAGCCTTCCTCTTTCCTTTCCATCCGTTTTACTTCAACTTGGCTAAGCCCTAACATTATTCTGTTCACCAAGCCTCTTTCTCGGTCTCCTCAATGCCACTGCTGCCTTTTCCCTCCTCACCCGGCTCTTCATCTCCTTAGTCCACGATCCAGTTCCTACAGTTGTTTTAATAAACTGTCCCCAAACTTGGTGTAAAGAGCTTTTTAATGATGTTCACCGCTGTTATGGGTCAGGAATAGGAACAGGGCAGAACTGGTATTACTGTCTGTACTCCATGGAGAGGGTTCCCTGGCCAGGAGAGGCACACAAAATGGGAGAGAGGGGAAACAGCTTTACCTGACGGCATCTTCAATCATTTGTTCTATCAATCAGCTTTTCATTAGGATAATGAAAGATCCAAAGCTGGTAACTTTACAAAGCAAAGAGGTTTGCTTAATGCACAGTTCTGAAGGTTTGTCAGCTTGGTGCTGGCAAAAGTGCCAGGCTTTAGGCACCACAGTGCAGGAAAGAAAAATGGGAAGAGGGGACAAGAGATCCTATCCCCAGGCTAGAAGTCAAGGCAAGAGCTACTCTGTAGAGTTGGGGTGGGGCTCACTTTTCTAACAACCTACCCATCCCTGGGCACTGCCTTAATTCCTTCTGAGGGCACAGCCCAGGGACCTAACAACCTCTCTCTTGGCCCCATCCCTTAACATGGCCACACTGGAGACCAATTTTCTGGCGCATGAAGCCCTGGGGGAGGGGCACATCATGGCCACATCGAGGCGCATGCCTGCAGTGGGCAGCAGTCTGCACTGCTGTGGACTAGGGCCACTGCATGAGCCTTTCATGTGTCCTCCTGCTACTTTCAGTGTGGTTGCCTTGAGTCCTTGGGCTTCTTAGCTACTCAGGGTCCCAAAAACAGGGCAGAAGCAACATTATCTTTCGTGGTAGAACTGGGCATTACCTTTTATGCTGATTATCTTTTTGTGTCTGGGACAAAACACCCGCCACTTGCCATTTAAAGGAGAAAGGCTTTAATTTGACTCATCATTGCAGAGGGTTTAGTCCATAGTTAGCTGGCTTCAAGGCAGAAATAGCAGGGAGGAAGGACATGGAGGGGGAAGAGGGAAAGAGGCTGGGAACCAGGTATCCTTCAAGATCATGACCCATGACCCACCCAGACACAGCCAGAAGTGTACCTTTTAAATGTCCCAGGTGTCTTTCAAGTTAATCAAGGTAACGGTCAAGATTAACCATCAGACACACTTGTCATTTCCAGCACCAAGGATAGGGAACATAGACTGACATGGACTTCTCAGTGGAGATCGTGTGTCATGAGCTTGGATAGATACAGGATTGGAGATGTGTTTTAGGTTCAGTGGTGCCTCCTTGGAGGCTCTCTTTGTTCCAGCTGTCTCACTGTTATTATATTATTCTATTTCCTTTCTCCTAATGTATCACATCTTAAATTTAAGATTTGAGTGGTTTGTTCATTTATTTTTTTTCTTATCCAGATAAGGCTCATGTGTCTCTCACTTCTTACCCAGGCAATCAGGTGCCAAGAGGGATGGCCAAGAGCCCTGGGTATAAGAAGCTGTGTTGTGTGTGTGTGTGTGTGTGTGTATGTGTGTGTGTGCGTGTGTGTGTTTCATGTTTCACTGTGGTTTTCTGTGTTTATCCTACTTGGAGTTCCTTGGGCTTCTTGGATATGTAAGTTCGTGTCTTTCATCAACTCTGGGAGGTTTTAGGCCATTACTTCTCAAATATTCTTTCTGATCATTCTGTTCTGTGTTTTTTGATTCCCATTATGTGTATATTGGTAAATGTGTTAGTGTTCCATACATCCATTAGGCTTTATTCATTTTTTTTGGATGGCTGTGTCTGTGGAGTTTGTCTGGAAAAGGGTGGTGGTGGGGAGCACCCTCCTCCCTGTTTAGATGACTTATGGCAGTGGCTGACAGAGGGGAGAGAGTTAAAGGTCAAGACTTTACACACCCAAGTGAGGGACAGATCTAGGGTACCCTAGAGCCTCAGAGGAGCTAAGGGTCAACAGCAGCCATTGGCCCCATTTCTTCGTTACATCAAATAATCAGGAACCACCCTCAAGCTGGGTGCAGGGGTAAATTTCTGTCATCCTAGATACTCAGGAGGGTGAGGTACGAGGGTCCTTGGGCCTAGAAGTTTGAGGCCAGCCTGGGTTACATAATAAAAACAAAACCAGAAAGAGAAAACCCCCTTATGCCATATAATATTTATTATATTTAAACCTAGTCAACAGTCTTTGTCTTTTTTTAACTGCATTTATTTGCCTACATGTAGCTCATTAAGTTAATCATGGGCTATAAATCTTTTGTCTTGTTTGCTACTGGGAACCAAACTCAGGAACTGTGCTTGCCAGGCAGGCATTTGTGCCACTGAGCTACATCTTTGGCCACAGGTTACAACTTTTGGTAAGGAAGACTAAATTATTTGCAAATTGTATGCTATGAAATGGTTGTGAATGCTGTTTCATGTTTAATAAAGTCTGTAAACTTATTCTTGTGTCTTTTGGAACTGAAGTACAGTTTTAAGTGTGTGTGTGTGTGTGTGTGTTTTCTTTCTTTCAAATGTCCTCACTAGTTGCAGCCCAATGTGTTGTGCATTTGGTGCCTGATGGATTAACAAGACCCTGACCCATACAGGAATTTATTGAAAGGACAGATGCAGGTGGAGAGGGTTGGTAGAGTTCAGCAGAATTCTGCTCCTTTGTTGCAGAGAGTGTTGGTAGATACTCTACCACCTACCAGCTCCCTCATGCTTGCTGTGAGAGGCCTGAGGCACATGTGCTACACTGTCCCATGGGACTGAGATCCAGCGACCCACCTTGGAAATTTGCTGAGCAATACATCTTTTACTGACCCTTGCTTCCCTTTCTCCGCTCTTTGTGTTAGCATGTCCTGATGGATCACTCCTCACGTATACCACCTGTGGCTGAACCCCTGTTGCAGGCTTGGGTTTCAGGAGATGCCAAAGAAAGACATTATCAGCTATCACTAAGAAGTCAGATAACAAATGCTGATAAGGCTGAGGGGCAAAAGAAGCCCTGCTTCATTGTTGGTGGAAATGTAAATGTAAATGTAAACTACTCTGAAAATCACCACGGCGATTCCTCAAACAACTAAAACAAGTTCCTTTCCAGCCAGCTATTCCTCTTCTAGATATCTTCCTGAAAGTGTCACATTCTAGTGATACATACATACTCAGGTCTGTAGCAGCACAGTTTGCAATAGCTAAATCTTGGAAGCAGCCTCTATGTCCATAGCAGATGAATAGATAAAGAAAATGTGATTCACACACATTGGAATACTATTTTGCCATATAAAGAAAACTAAATAAATCATTTGTAGGAAAATGGATGCACCTTGACATCATAACATTAAGTGAAGTGAATCAGACACAAAAGCTTAAATATGACGTATTTCTTATATAGAATCCCCAAATATAAACAAGGGGCAAAATAAAAGGTGGTAGGGGAATAACAAGGCATTCTCCCTACATCTAGGTTTCCTCCTTTGTCTAAAGAGATGGGTAATTTCTGTTACAAAAGCTATGGGGATGCCCTTGTGTCTGTGGGGCTAGGTCCCCTGTTGTGATTTAGATATGAAATGAACCAGAGGCTCATAGTGATTTGTTAGTGTCTTGGTAGTCTCCTGGAGAAAATGGGGAGAAGATTTAGAAAACAAAGACAAGAGACAACAGCTGAGGTCAGGTGGGGGACCATGCCTGATTGGCAAAGGACCCCCAAACAACAGTAGGGGAGTTTATACCTTTGCGGAGTTGCGATACACAAGGTTGCCTAGTGACTGATAGGCCACAATGTCCAGGCAGAATGCTTTTCCCAAGACTGAGGTAGTTTGACTGCTTTGGGCAAGGAGGCCTTCTCTGCCCTCCCACATAGGACCCATTCCCAGCTTCTGCAGCTCCCAGCAGAGGCTCATCTCTTTGCCGCTTGGTCCTCCAATGCAGCACATAAACAGCAGGGGCTTTGGGAAGAGGTTGGATCATGAGGGCTCCAACACTGGTAATGGGAGAGTCCATCCCTGAGTTCATAGGTCAGTGGGCTTATTTTAGGGGATGGGACCAAAGCATGTCACCGCAGTGTGGCTTTGAAGAGTACGTTTTGCCCCTGACCCCCTTCCTTGCTGGCTGTCCCTTTCGCTCTGCTTCTGGCTGCCAGCAGGTGAGCAGCTTGATTCTGCTGTGGTAGTTCTGCCTCATTCTAGGCCTGAAAGCAAAGCAACCACTGACTATGATTGACGCCTCTGAAACAGTGAACCAAAGTCAACCTTTCATCCTCTAAATTGATTTTCTCAGGTATTTTGTCACAGCAATATAAAGCTGTTTAACACATCCCCTTGTTCTACTAGTTCCCCAAAGGCGTCAGCTCTTGGGTCATGGAAAACAGAGGTTGTGGGGAGCAGGTCCCATATTTCTTTCTCCCTGGCTGTCGTTCTCTGTTGTCTCCAGGCCTGAGGCTAGCACACATTCATCTTCCAAATTGAGGAGGTAAATGACTTGGCCTGTGCAGACCACCTGAGCTGAGAGTCAGACCTCCAAGGACCCAGGGAAGAGGTAGCTGCCCAAAGATGAACCTTGGGGTGGCACTGGGGATCAAGAGGTAGAAAGTTGCCATGAAGCTCCCCCTGAGGTGGGATGTGGTGTACTTGGGCAGCAGTTGGCAGTGGGGTGGTTTTGCCAATGTTTCTGATTCGTCTCTGAAAAAGTCCATCTGTGCAGCTGTAGAGTTAAAGCTGAGGAGCATCTGTGTCCCTGCTTGCCCCCGTCCTCCATTCCGCTACGGTGCTTTCTTTTATCACAGATCTACTTGGCTTTCCTACTGGCCAGGCCCCTGTATAGGCCCTGGGACACTTTCAACAATGGCCATTATGCCAGGAGCTGTCCAGGGGTCCAGTTTGCAGAGCCAGAGTGCTAAGGTGATCATGGTAGGCTTATCGGAGACTGTGTGGGCTGGTGATGTCAGGGGAAGGTAGGCAGAAACTGATGGTCTGAGGTGGGCAGGATCTCAACAGATGCCCTGTGCCATCCTTAGCTCTCTCTTCTTCCTACAGGTCTTTGGGATCTATGTGTTTCAAAGGAAATTCTGACCATTGACTTGCTCCTGGAAGGTAGCCTCTAAGCTCATAGAATGACAGTAATTTCTTTTATACCTGGGGGCCACACTAGGTAGTTTATATCAATGGTGGGATTTATGGTGCAGACCTTAGGCCATACTCTAAGTCTGATCTTTGAAAGGGCTGAAAATTGAGTAAGTCCTGCCATGTTAGTTAATACAATAAATACACATGGTTGTATTAGTCAACTTTTCATTATTATAATGGAATACCTGAGGCAGGCTAACCTTATTTTTATTAATTTTAATGAGAAAGAAATAGCAGTGAGAGTTTCAAAACAGGTTAATAGGACAGTTATAATAATGAATAAATTCATAGTATTGTCTTCATAGTAGTTATTCAGAGTACAAGATGCAGACATAATATCTAAACAACAGCAGCCTAAAACCGCCTCTGGTCCCTCTGCCTCCCAGTAGTGCCATGGTCTTGGGTCTGAGCCTTGCTCACGTGAGCCTTTCAGGGCCTCAGCACGGTGATGAGGACAGTGGAGGTGGGAGGTCAGACGAGACTTCGTGGGGAGGTGGGATTTGCACTGAGATGTCAAAGCCAGGCAGGCAGCCCCTGGGAGGCTGCAGGAGGATGTGGCTGCTTGTGAAAAGGTCCTGCCGCACCATCCTTATCTGTCCTATCTTTCAGTCCTAATGTGGAATTTAGCCCACTCCATCATCTCTCATTTTTTTTTTTTTTTAAATAAAGCTTGTAGTTCTCCTTATTGCTTGTCATTCCCATTCCTGTACACCAGGACTGACAAACCATGGCCTGAAAAATCCAGCTTTCAAAAAACGTTTGAAAACAAAGGAGTGCATTTTGTGCGATGTCACAGGATATGAACCACGAGTTTCAGGGCCCACCAATGAAGTTTGAAGCACCCATTTCCTGAGGTACGGTCTATGTCTGGTTTCTTGGGACAGTAGCGTGCGTTGAGCTATAGCAACAGAGACCACAGGGTCCAGAAAGCCAACAACACTGACTGCTGGACCCTTGGCAGAATTTACTGAGTCCTAATCTGCCCTTCACACCCCTGCTTAAATATTGCAACGGATTCCCTCTGCTCTGCAGACCAATCCTCAAGGAGCGGGCAGACCCCTGTCATCTTCCAGTCCTCCTTGCAAACCCAAAGTCAGTCATTTTGGGCTTGTGATCCCCGCTTTGAAAACACT
>PVKN010005895.1:0-11953 GCA_004027915.1 Capromys pilorides
ATCCCTGGCACCACATGCTGTGTCAGCCCCACCCCCAGGGCAGGCTGAGCTGGCCATAAAGAAAAAACAAAAAAAAAGAAGTTTTTAAAAAATAATGAGTAGGAAGTTTTTGGTTTTTTTTTTTTTTTTTTCCAGGACTGGGGATCAAACTCAGGCCCTTGCACTTGCCAAGCAAATGCTTATTCTACTGAGCTATCTCCCCAGCCCCGGAAGATTTTTTTTTTTTATGATTTTGAGTCAAAAGAATTTGGCTTCCTAAAATAGAAAAGGAAAGCTGAAGACAAAATCAGAAAGTCCGAGTAAGTTGTGGCTTGTACATGTGAATCTTTTTTTTTCTTCTTCCTGTACTGGGGATTGAATTCAGGACCTCATATTTTCCACATGGGCACTTATGCCACTGAGCTATCTCCCCACTGTGGCTTGTATATAAATGTCCTCCCAAAGCCTAAAGAGCTCGTAAGTAGGGCTTTTTGAAGCTGCATCTGGCTGCATCTAGGGTGCTGAGACAGGTATTAAGGGTGCGTGGTGCTGAATTAGTTCGCTGTTTGACTTAGCCTAGTTCTGGGAATGGATGGTGGGAGGCCTACCTGGGGTGTGGGCAGCCCTATCCAAAAGGAAGGCTGGTAGCCCAGATGGAGTAAAAGGGCAAGGTTCAGCTTGCTTCGCTGCTGCTGCTTTCTGCCTGCCGAGTCATGGCGTTTCTCACCTGCCATGATCCTCCACGCCATCCCTCCTTGGAGACAGCTGACTAAGGACAGAAACCTCTACAAACCACAACTGTAATAAACTTTTCCTCCTTTATTTGTGGGTGCTGAATATTTCGTCTCAGTAATGAAAAAATAACTAAGAATGGCTGGGGAGATAGCTCCGTGGCACAAGTGCCTGCCGGGCAAGTGCAAGGTCATGAGTTCAAACCTCGGTCTCGCAAAAAAAAAAAAAGAAAAAATAACTAAGACATAAGTCAAAAAAGCTTTGTGCAGCACGTGGTAGTGCACACCTGTAAGCCCAGGATTCAGAAGGCTGAGGCAGGAGAGTCATTGTAAGTTTTTGTTCTCTGTTTTTGTCCTTTTGAGGTAGGATCTCACTATGCAGTTCATGCTGGCCTTGAGCCCACTTTGTAGCCCAGGCTCATCTCTAACTCACAAGGATCCTCCTGCCTCAGCCTCCTGAGTGCTGGGACTACAGGTATGCACCGCCATGCCTGGCCTGATCACTCAGGCCAGCCTGAGCTACAAAGTGAGTTTAAGGTCAGCCTGAACTGCATAATGAAACCCTGTCTCAAAAAGAAAACAACAACAAAAAAGTTTTTTGAAGGGTGAAGTTTATAAGACAGTTCAGGGGCCAGCCAGATAGTTCAGAGGCCTGCTTAGGCAGGCACAGCAACCAGGGTTCCATCTGAGCTGGCCCTGTCCCCAGAGTGTGCTGAGATGATGATTGAGACTGGACATGGTGGTGAGTGCCTATAATCCCAGCGCTTTGGAGGCCGAAAACAGGAGGATTACTACAAGGCCCATCTGTGTAGTGAGTCCTTATAGACCCTGTACTAAAATACAAAAAAAAGACAATTCAGTTTTTGCTCTTATTGGTTTTGTTATACCTAAGGTTGTTTCTTCCAAACCTCCTTATTGCTCAAATGCAGCTCAGTGTAATAGGTCAACTGAATTTTGTGCTGTAACTATGGAAAACTATTAGGTTCCCTTATGCTTCCTGTTATCTATGCTAAGGCATGTGTTCTAACCCTCTGTTCAAGGCTGTTTAGTAAGGAGTAACTCTCTTCTTCCCCTCCCTAATCTAATTCCTGTAAACACAGTCAATTTAAGATGCATCTTGGAAAAACAGCTAGCGCAACAAGCCCCCACATGGGCAAGTTGCATATATCACTGAACTGTGAAAATCATGTGATATTTGCTTTAAAAGTTCCTTGCTTCCTGGGCTAGGGGGTCGATCAGTCTTCTGCATGAGAAATGACTGGTGACCCTGAGCTTAGTAATAAAGGCTCTTAAATTCTAATTTGGCGGGGACGTTCCAGGATTCCCTTTACTGGGGATCAATCTGAGGAACTAGAGTTTTCAGAAACCATTTCCCAGGGAGACTTTCTGACCCCAGGGCGGTCTCTGAAAACTCCCAAATTTTATCATTCGAACCCCTGAGCCATCCGTAAGTTCTTACTGGTAAGACGGCTGTATCTGTATCTGTATCTATATCTGTAACTGTATCTGTTCTGTTGGGGTACCCTTCTGGGAGTCCTAGGAGGTATTAGACATAATGATAGCCCCTGGACTCAACTCCCTCCATGACGGCAGATCAGAGTCTCGGATCTGCTTCTGTTTTGTTTTTGTATGTTTCAGTCAATTGTCATTTGTCTGTCTAATAACTGTGTGTCAGTCTACTTCTGTTTCTGTGTGTTTGTGACCCCTATAATGTGTTCTAAATCATTTTCAGAATTTCAGACAATGAGCCTCAAGGTATGTGGACTCCATGTCCCCCAGAAAACTCCAAACCTCCTGTGAATTGGAATGGCCCTTTTTCCCACTTGGCCTCTGGAAGGCTCCTTTATTTTTTTAAAAACTTTATTTATGTTATGGCCTGCTCAGCCTGCCCTGGGGGTGGGGCTGGCACAGCATGTGGTGCCAAGGATCAAACCACGGTCCCTGTGGTTGCCTAAGCTTGCCTAAGCAGGCATTTTAGACCTCTGAGCTATCTCTCCGGCCCATGGAAGGCTCCTTTAACCATCATCTTGCTTACTAGGTCCAAAGAGAGTCATCTTTGGAAATGTGAAACACCCTCACCAGATCTCTTACATTCAGGCTTGGATTGATCTTGTCCATGATCCCCCCAAAATGACTCAAGGTTTGCTGTTCTGGACACCATCCCCAGATGACCGGCCAATCCCACATGGTCGACCGTCACCCTCAGAACCTACTCACTCTGTCACCCAATACACAGATGCGTTCATTATGCAGTTGTGAAAATGTTGGTCAAAATGTGTTGGTAAATCTAAGTTAAAAAACATGGAAAAGTTATAAGGTTATGATACTTCTTTAATAGAATATTTTATGACTTTTGTATTTGTATATGTTGCATTTGAACTAGTTGCTAAATATAGTAGTATTCCTTGCTTGGCTTTAGACAATAGCTCTAGAGAGAGTAATATTAGAAAGCTTCCTAGTGGATTTTATGTAAATTCCTGAAAAATGGGACTTTTACATCTAGCTTAGACTTAGGAAATATACATGCCTATGAAACATGTAATTATTTTTGCCAACTAAATGACATTAGGTCGGCAATCATTCTTCTTCTTTTTTTTTTTTTCTGACGGTACCAGAGATTGAACTCAGGACCTTGCCCTTGTCAGGCAGGTGCTTATGCCACTGAGCTATCTCCCTGGTCCTGGCAATCATTCTCGACCACTGAAATATCTCCACTAATCTATTGTGCTTTTTCTCTCTCTCACTCTTTCTGCTAGTAAACTAGGAATTCTACCTGAACTTTTCAGTAAAACAACTTAATGAGTCACTCCTTCAGAAATTAGGCTGAGGCAGCTTGCAATAGTTTACATTCTACAGAGGCTGTCAGTGAAATGATTTACATCTGTGTCTTACATGTTAATAGTAAAAAAGAGATTTTTTTTGTCAGTCTTAAAGTAATGTGTTTTTACCAATAGGTAAAATGTGACTGTTAGATGATAAATATAAGTTTGCCTATAAGCTCTAAAGATTTAATATATCCTAGTCCTGTTTGGTAAGGTTACCCTGGTGACTAGATAAAGGAACACAAGTGTCTCAGAGATTTCTTTGCCCTAGGATCCAGGTCAAAATTCTTCCAGCCAATCTTTTGTCTATCTCCAGAGGTGATCTGTTCTACAGCACAGCAGGAGAAGTGCTCTATTTCCAACTCAACCTTTTTAAGCCATAGTTATGCTTCCTTTTGTCAGACATTCCTGTCAAGAAACCCAGTTGTCTCTTATGTTCAGATTTTGTTTGCATTAAGAAAGTCATCCTTACTTAGTTTTGAAACGTAGATGTGGGCTACAGAAGAACCAGGCAGTTCAGGTGCCTAAGGCTGCTGTTTCCTGACCTTTGGAGCCTAAGGACAAGATAGCCTTAATCACAGCCTTGCCCACCATTACTGAAAGTAAGGTTTCCCCTATTTGCCTTTCTAATGGGTGGGCTTCTAGAACAGCTGTAATCCAGGCCTCTACGAGGCTATACCCATCCTTGTCTCAATTTAGACAAGCTCCTCAAGGATGATATTCTTTAAAGAAGTAAAAAGACGATTTAGAACTTCCAGAGTTTATGTGCCTTTTTCTCTGTGACCTATAACAGATAAAGTCAGATCTTATAAAATCTTTAGATGGCCCTGATAAGTACATTGATTTTTTTTGTGTGTGTTTGTGTTTTTGAGATAGGGTCTCACTATGCGGTTTAGCCTAGCCTTGAGCTCACTTTTGTAGCCCAGGCTGGTCTCGAACTCACACTGGTCCTCCTGCCTCAGCCTCCCAAGTGCTGGGATTATAGGTGTGCACCACCACATCTGACTATAATGTTAAACCAAGCTTTGACTTCTACAAAAAAGGCAGGCAGTATTACAAGCTGATATTGTATTTGGAAATAAGCATCATATTGTTAACTTTAAACAACCAGAAGATAGACAGCTGGTGAAACTACCTGTTCTCACTGGCGCCCAAGCAGTCAGACCCGTGGTGGCCTAATAGCCAGGCAGGAGATTGTAATAAAAAAAAACATATTTTCTAGGGCTGTCCAAATAGCTCAGTGAATTAAAGTACCTGCAAGCAGCCACAGGGGACAGGGGTTTCATCCCTGGGCCTGCTGTGCCGGCCCCACTCCCGGGCATGATGAGACGACTATTGAGACTGGGCATAGCAGCATATACCTGTAATCCCAGCTCTTGGGAGGCTGTAAGCAGGAGGATCACTGTGAGTCCAATCTAGTAGTGAGACCCTGAATGCTCTGTAGACCTTTCCCTAAAATTCAAACAAAAAATTATACATATATATATATATATATATATATATATATTTCTACTGTGTATTCTTGAAGTTCTAAGAACTAAAACCAAGCCTTCGGTTATTAAATTTCAGCTGTTTACCAGGAGAAAGATGAACACCACTCTGATTTCTTGGAATGTATAATAGAGGAACTGGTAAAGCATACTTTCTGAGATGCTAATTCAGTAGAAGGACAGATTACTCTTATAGATAAGCTCATTACTCAGTCAGCTCCAGGTATTAGAAAAGAGCTACAAAAGATAGCTTTTGCCCCAGACAACTCACTTGACACTTTAGTAAAAACTGCTTTGATTCTTAGTGTCCTATAATCAGGACTGGGGGAAAATCAGGTAGAGAAAGCAAGAGTTAAAAAATGACTGCCTTTGTTGCAGCCTCAAAACGGAACCTAAATCTGATTCTCTGGGCTCCAAGAAGAGCTCAATGGCAATGAGGTTCATCTGTTGATGAGGTTCATCTGCTACTGCTGTCACAAGCCAGGCTACTGTAAAAGGGACTGCCTTAAGAATCCCACAAACCATGCCCTGACTTCCAAGGCAGCCACTAGAAGTGAGACTGCACTCTGAGGCAGAGGCCCCATAGCTCAGACTCGGCTTTGCAGGTAGTCCAGTAGGATTGAAAGGCCCTGGGGCTGCCTTCTCCCTCTGGCTGGATTATTATCTCTACCTGTCATCTCCACGGAGGAGCCCTGAGTAATCATGACTAAAAGAAACTCAGCCTATTGCTGGACAATGGCACAGATCTCTTTGTCCTTCTCCAACCCTGACCTTCCTCTCAGTCATCATCATCTTGCTTTAGCTGTAACTGAGATATATTGTTCATGTATAGATACAATCCTGTCTACGTAAAAAGTTCTAGACATTCTGGCTGTACCATGTCAAACAGCTTTAGGCCTATAGATAGAGCCAGGCTTTGTCTATATTTTTTTTAACTTTATTTATATGATGGCTGGCTCAGACTGCCTTGAGAGTGGGACTGGTGTAGCATGTGGTGCTGGGGATTAAACCACAGTCCCTATGGTTGCCTAAGCAGGCGCTTTAGACTGCTGAGCTATCTCACCAGCCCTAGGCCTTGTCTTTAGAACATCATACTTAGCCTCAGTATTAAAAGAAAAAGATCCTTTGGCAGTGCCCCTTGCATACAATAGAGGCCATATTCAAAATACCAAATGAGTCATTGGTTTAATCTGACTGAATGCTGTGTATTTAATGATAAGTGTATTAAGCTACCCTGGTTGATTTCTGATATAACTCAGATATTACATGTTAATAGTAAATACAGGTGTAACTAGGGGAAAATGCCACACTGTACTTAAATTACTTAAAAGCATTGACAGTAAAACTAAGATAATAATCTGGTTTTCATAAGCTCTCAAAATTTAGAGATAACTATAACTAAAGCTAGAGGAACTTACAGAAAACAGACTCCAGAAATAAAGGGATCTAAGAGCTAATGAGTTAAAATTGCTATACCTCAGGGCTGGCGAGATGGTTCAGTGGTCTAAAGCACCTGCTTAGGAAAGCTCAGGCAACTGCAGGGACTGCGGTTCGATCCCCGGCACCACATGCTGTGCCAGCCCCACCACCAGGGCAGGCTGAGCCAGCCACAAAATAAAGAAACAAACAAACACAACAAGCAAACAAATAAATAAATAAAAATTTAAAAAAAAATGCTATACCTCAAAAAAGTTTATACATTTACCTGTTAGCTCAAGTGCTCATGCTTTGATCATGCATATTCTAATCTCTTAGAAAATTTGTTGTTTCCTAGAAAATACCAAAACTCAGGTAATCATACAGGTAAAACCTATAGCAAATACGCCTGATAACTTAGATTCCTTCTACTGGAATCCACCAGATTTTGTCTATAGAGACATATTAAGGCCTTAATAAGTATAGCCACTTTGTACAGTCCAGGTGATCTGAGTCTTCTTGGGGTTTCCTGCCTCATTACAAGGAAGCTATCTTCGTGTTCCTTGGGCAGGGCTGATTGCCCTCAAAGATGTTTCCTCAATTAGTCTAATCCTATATCAGGAAATCCACTACAGGGTAAGTTGCCCTCATATTCCTTGGGCAGGGCTGCCTGTAGTAGGCCTTAAAACCAAAAAGTTGTGTCTTGTTAAGTGGGCCCCAGATATCTGACACAAGCTGCAAAAATTAAAAGGGTTTGCAAGAATGAATTGGTTTCAGTTGAGGTGTGTTTTAGTAGAAAGGATGCAGAATGGAGTTATAGATGGAAAATGAGAATAGTGATGCTAGCAGCCTACAGGAATGAAGGCCAGTGAGGAAACAGGGAAAAAGTTACACTTCCCTGGATCTAGACAGAGAGAAGGGACATTTTAAGCAAAAATGTCCATAGCTGCTAGAGAGGGAAAAAGAAAGTTATGATGGAGTCAGAGGAAGTTTCAGATTGAGGTGGTCACGGGTCTTCCCCTCTCAGCCTGAGGAAACCCACGTCAACTGCCAATATAAGGAAAAAGCCTGTTAAACTTTTTATAGATGCTCATACAGATTTGTTAGTAGTAAGCCAGCCAGTGGCCCACTTGCACACTGGAGAACACTCAGTGTTTCCCCTAGGTCTAGAACAAGATTTAAAAAAAAAAAAAAGTTATTGCATTCCAGAACTGCTAAGCAATCAATTGTGTCTTATTGATGTTATTATTTGGCTTATGCATGTTTAATTGTTTCTTTGGCTTTGTCTCCTCCAGATCTAAAGCTATTCCACCCACCCCAGCTAAGGGGCCTTTAGGTAGAGCCTCTGGAGAGTATTTCTGACTGCCAGTCAACCTCTTTCAGCCTGAAGAAGCCAGAGTGGTCATTGCCCATGGTTCCCTCATGGCAGTTTGGGTTACTTCTTCAGAGGGGGGAATGTAGGAGACAGCCGAGTTAGATAAAATGCTATAGGCAGTGAGACAGAGCCAGTCCCTCAAGGAGACAGTAAAAAAGATAAGGTGACTTTGCAACTTGATTTTTTTTTTTTTTTTTTTGTGGGACCGTGGTTTGAACTCATGACCTTGCACTTGCCAGGCAGGCACTTGTGCCATGGAGCTATCTCCCTGGCCCAACTTTGTAACTTGAGAGGGAGGATGCTCCCTGCTGTAAGTCAGACCTCAAGACAAAAGAGAAAACTCCCTGGCTGACATTACAGCTAGAGAGATGGCACAAAAACCAGTGGGGTCATGGAAGATATTGCATGTCCTCCTACCCGAGTTCTAGAAAAACCTACATACTCAGATGCTGCTGTTAACTAATGTTCTTTGTTGTTTGAATGGATTAGCAGTGGTGATCCCATGCCAAGATAATTTGATATAAGATCACCTCAAAGGGCCATGAGTGCATAAGATTCAAGAAATTTAAGCATATGCTATGATATTTAGTGTTGTTAAAAGCTTCTTCTTTAGCATAATAGCAGAACAACATGTAAAACAATTGGGATATAAGATAGCTAAAAAAACTAGCTCTGAAGATTCATCAAAAGAAAAATTGGAAACTATTCTTGATGTCTCCTTGTATAAATGACCTGATATCTGCCTCAGTTGGACCTGTTCTCCTATTTCTCCCAGCCCTGACTGTCAGACCCTGTTTTATAAACTGTTTAAGTATATTCAACAAAATCCAGGCTGTCAATTAATGGTGCTTAGAGCTCGATACCAACCCTTAAAGGTAACTGAGGAATCAATGATTGGATTCCCAGATAGAACCAGTGAGGAATGTAATGGGTCAACTGAATTTTGTGCTGTAACTATGGAAAACTATTAGGTTCCCTTTTGCTTCCTGCTATCTACTCTAAGGCATGTGTTCTAATCCTTTGTTCAAGGCTGTTGTCCCTAATCTAATTCCTGTAAACACAGTCAACTTAAGATGTGTCTTGTAAAAACAGCTAGCACAAGCCCCCACACAGGCAAGTTGCACATATCGCTGAACTGTGAAAGACCCCTTAGTCATGTGATATTTGCTTTAAAAGTTCCTTGCTTCCTGGGCTAGGGGCCAATTAGTCTTATTCTGTATGAGAAATGACTGGCGGCCCTGAGTTCAGTAATAAAGGCTCTTAAATTTCAATCTGCCTTCTGATCTAGTTCCTATTCTGAGCAACCCATAACAAAAGGGCTACGACACTGATTCTCAGTGATCAATCACTTCCTTCCAATGTGGGAATAGATGAGACCAACAACCAAAACATTTCCACAATAAGACACAATGGAAACGATTGATCAGTGATGCCTTCAGAAAAATTTTCATAAAGATAACATGAAAATACACAGAAAGCATAAGACTCGGATCTGATACCCCATGGATACTCCACCTGGCCCTGAACCCTAAGAGGGAATAAGAAGTGACTAAATGGTGGCAGCTAGAAGTCAGACAGTCCTGTGCCGCCCCAGCACACCACCCCTACCTGATGCCCACTGTAAAGCCTCTCAAGGGCTGGCCAGATAGCTCAGCAGACTAAAGCACCTGCTTAGGCAGACACAGGGACCAGAGTTTGATCCCTGGCATGACATGCCAGGCCCACCCCTTGGGACACACTAAGATGACAGTTGAAACTGGGTGTGGTGGTGCGTGCCTATAATCCCAGCGCTTGGGAGGCTGAAAACAGGAGGATCACTGCAAGTTCCATCTGTGTAGTGAGACCCTGTAGACCCTATACTAAGTACATTTTTTTAAAAAAAAGCATCTAGGACCCACTGAATCAGGTTCTTTGGGCAGCAAGCTTGTTAATATGAAAACTGATGATCTCAAAAGGAAATGGTTCCCGTCAGACCCAGGCAAAGCTAGAGCTTGGAAGTAATAAAAGGGAGGGCCTCTGTGTCTGAGATAAGCACTGTTTCAAGGACTTCCCCAGTGCCCCAGGAGAGATTCCTTGCTCTAAGTGCACGACATGATTTGCATGCCTGGTACAGGCATACACATACATACCATTTCTGTAGCAAAGTTATCTTCCCTATTCTCTGACGTTAGCAATGGAAATAACATTCTCTGGACAGAACTCAGCAAAGCCACCTGCATACCATTCATCTGACCCAAGGTCCTGCCACACTGGGTTTCAAAGACTGAAAACTAGAATCCAAGCTGCTAACATAAATGTCTGTTTCTGCTTTTTCAAAACATCCCCTTGTCAAATACATATCATTATTCTTTGGAGAATCTGTTATTTAGCTTGAGATTGGTCTCCTTTGCCTAGGACAGGATATTTCCCCAGTCTTTTGGGGATCATTACAGGTGTGAATCTCAAGGTCCAATCTTCTACTACCTGGGCTAAGTCCTGAAAAATCCCAAGGAGTCTCCACCTACATGGAAAACAGACTTGTGCTCAAAGCAATGTCTGGGTTCTGGGACTATCTAACAAAGTGACCCAGGTCCAGGAAAGGAGCAGCCAGTCAGATGGGTTGAGACAGAGTTCCGTGTTCCCCTCAACCTTCTCAGCCTGCCCAGCAGCAGAGATCCCTGGGAGGGGCACCTGAAGGTGGACCCTGGGTTACCTGTAGACCTTTCAGAGGCCCAACTCACGCCACCTGCGCCAGGAGCCAGCTGTGAGCTGCACTTCTCCTTTAATGTAGTGGGCTCTGTTGCTGCCCATCTGCCTCCTAACTCCCAGGCACCTCTGAACCCAACATCTCTGTTCTAGGGCCACCCTGGCCAGGATCTATTACCAGCAGTGTCTACCCAAAGTCATCACTGCGACTTCAGGGGACACAGTGCTAAGAGGTACATCAAGAAAGACAAGTAGAAGGGGAGCAGCAAGGTGAGAAGAGCAGGCAAGATGGGTGAAGAGCCAAGCAACCTGAAGACGGCAAGGCTCCAGGAGGCTTTCTCAGCCCGAGGACTTCTGTGATCTCACTAGGAGGCTGCAACAGGGAGGGGCCCTGGGAAGCTGCTTCCCTTGCACCTGCAGCCCTCATGTCACCCTGTTGTCCTCATGCCCAGCCCTGTCACCCAAGTCGAGCTTGTTCCTTCCTTCCTTCCTTTCTTTCTCTTTCTTTCTTTCTTTCTTTCTTCTTTCTTTCTTTCTTTCTTTCTTTCTTTCTTTCTTTCTACCTTCAATACATGAGCTGGGCGTGGTAATGTATGCCTTTAATCCCAGCACTTGGGAGGCTGAGGCAGGAGGACTGATGTGAGTTCAAGACCAGCCTGGGCTACAAAAGTGAGCTCAAGGCCAGCCTGAACTGCATGGAGAGACCCTGTCTCAAAAAGACAAAAAAAAAAAAAAAAAAAAAAAAAAAAAAAAAAAAAAAAAAAAAAAAAAAAAAAAAAGAACCTTTAATGTATGAAATATGCTCCCTTTATTTTGATTTCTTAGGTAGATTAAGGGATTAAAAACTCCAAACTGAAATATCACTGCCAAACCAGTTCACCAAACCCAGCCACAGGTGATGCAGAAGGCTCTGACTGGAGTGCATTTCTGTGATGACTTCTACCATGAAGTCTCTGATAAGGCAGCAAGGCAAATAAGTTAAATCTTTCTGCCATCTTCTGAGGGTTCATTAACATATCATACCTCTTGGGGCCAGGGAGATAGCTCAAGGGCGCAAGTGCCTGCCTGGAAAGTGCAAGGTCCTGAGTTTGATCCCCAGTTCCACAAAAAAAAAAAAAAAAATCATACCCCTGAAGTAAGTGCTACCTCATCAATGGCTCGTCCGATTTACCTAAAAGAAGCTCATGCTTGCTCCTGAGTCAGGACAGACCTCTCAGTGCCTCACCCTTCTCAGCTGCACACCTCTTCCCAGGGGTGGCAGTCTCTGTATTCCCAGAGGTGCCTGCCACTCTCCCAGGCTGCAAGGTGAGGTTCATCCTCCTCAGAGCCCCATCCAGGGTGACCCACCCTGACTAGGTTTGTTGACCCTTGACCACACTCGACCACAGCTCCTCTGCCAGACTTGCAGTCCCTGGTCACATCCCACCTACTAGGATATGATGTCATCCTGGGTTC
>PVKN010005895.1:12053-29797 GCA_004027915.1 Capromys pilorides
TTTTTTTAATTTATTTATTTATTTGTTTGCTTGTTGTGTTTGTTTGTTTCTTTATTTATTCATTTTGTGGCTGGCTCAGCCTGCCCTGGTGGTGGCGCTGGCGCAGCATGTGGTGCCGGGGATCGAACTGCAGTCCCCGCAGTTGCCTGAGCCCTCCTAAGCAGGCGCTTTAGACCACTGAACCATCTCGCCGGCCCTCATCCTGGGTTCTTGACACTAAAGGCCTGCCTGTCCAGATCTTACCCAGGTGCAGTCTCACCTACTTCCTTAACCTGGGCAGAAGTAGGAACTCTATTTTCCAGGGTGACTATAAGTAGACTCAGTTCTACTGGGTGCTCCCAGAATTCCTGGACCTCAAGAGAACTGGGAGCCCCCAGCCTATGAACAGGAGGGGGAAGATGAACATGGGGGTTGCTATCTGGTCCCCTTGCTCTTCCTTCTGCCTTTCCTCACATCCTGCCCTCTCTGGACTGACTGTTCTCAGTCAAGTCTGGAGCCACCAAACTCTGCACTTCTTGTTTTGAGTTATTACTAAAGGACTTCAAATGTGGGCAGGAAGTTGCATCAGCGGTGCACCATCCAAGCTAGTGACTAGCTGGAAACTTTGGTCACCCCAAGGCACTGCTTTCAGGCAGGCATCAGTGTTCCACTGCCTCCCCAGTCACCAGGGATCCTCTGCCGATGGATGGCACTTACTTGGGACTGCTGCCTCAGACAGCGTCCCACAGGTCACTAGCATTCTCCAGGAGGTCGTACCTTCTAGAACAGTACTCTTGCTGGAAACCCACAAAAAGGCTCACCTCACTCTTAAGAGGCCATGCATATAAACACATATACCTGCTCATCTATCAACACAATACACTCATATATACACAGTACAACATACCTATGCACATGCACAAACACACTTTTGGTTCCACTCAGCCTCTTGTGGCTTGTTGCTACCACCAGCAAGGACATGTAACTTATGTGCAGCAAATGGGTTCCAGGGACTGGACTCAAAGCAGGAGTGCACCTGTCAACCAACAAAGGCTCTCTCAGTGGAGCACATAGCAGTTCCAGGCTTCTGCTTCCACAAGATCATTTTCTGTTTGAATCTGTTTCCAGTTGTCTGAAGCTGCATCATTTAGATATACACACCAGAAAACACTCTCAACCTTGTCTTATTCACCACTAAAACCTGCTCATGAGAGAGCTGGCCTCAGGTACCCAAACACACTTGTTTAATGAACAAAACAGTGGGAAAGCCAGGTACGGTGGTGCATTCGGTAATCCCAGCACTGAGGAGGCTGAAGCAGGAGGATTGCCATAACTACAAAGTGAGTCCAAGGCCAGCTTGAACTGCACAGTGAGACTCTGTGTCAAAAAGACACACAAACGGGGCCGGCGAGATGGTTCAGTGGTCTAAAGCACCTGCTTAGGAGGGCTCAGGCAACTGCGGGTACTGCAGTTCGATCCCCGGCACCACATGCTGCGCCAGCGCCACCACCAGGGCAGGCTGAGCCAGCCACAAAATGAATAAATAAAGAAACAAACACAACAAGCAAACAAATAAATAAATAAAATTAAAAAAAAAAAAAAAAAAGACACACAAAGAAAAAAGAGTGGTGTGTCCCAGTGGCTCTGCCTTTCCAAATTGCACCTGTGATGCACACTGGTTCGGGTTTCTCCACATCTGTCCACTACTTGTTACTCATTTTGGGTGACCACCATCCTAGTGGGTGTGATACCATCTCATGGTTTTGGTTTGCATCTTCCCAGTGCCTAAGGATGTTGGGAGTCCTTCCACGCGCTTGCAGGCAACTTTTACATTTTGTGCATCTTTGGAGGGCTACGTAGTTTCAAGTACCAGGACAGACGGGATGTGGCCGTGGTTCCTCCTTACAGGAAAGCCTGGGATTTGCAGAAGCCCCGGCGGGCTCCTGGGAGGAGGGGAGCGGGGCGGGCTCACAGTTAGTTCCGGGAGGACGCCCTGGGCTATATCAGGCCGTGGTTTCACTTTTGGGACCGCACGTCTCCCGGTCCGCGCCGGGCGCTTTCTTCTGTGCTCCAGCGCTGAGCGGGCGCTAGGACCTCTTTCGCAGCGCCGACTCGCTTCCGTAGCTTCCGGGACACATCCGTACCCGCTCTGCACCCGCCTGGTGAGCTAAACGTGCCTAGCAGGCACTCCCTGCCCTCCCACACCCAGCCCCCACCCCACCCCTGCTGGGAAGCCTGGCAACCCCAGATTGGGGTGGGACCCGTCAGATTCTGGGAAGGCAGCCCGTTGCTCCACACCCTAGTGGCCAGGCTGTATTGGAGCTTGACCTGGAAGTGAGTCCTACAGGCACCTAGGCCACCTGTGGGCCCACCCTCCAACTTGAGCAAGTTCCCGACCCGACCGGGGCTTTCTGGGAACATGGCCAGCCTCACATCGCTTACTCAGGGCCCTGGTGTCTGATGCAGGACAGGGTTGGCCCTGACTTCTAAGCGCTGAATAACTAGCTGCTGGTGTTGTGGGAACGGAGTGTCTGGAGGACACTGGCCAGGAGCTCCCTGTGCCAAGAGCCTTGGTATGGGGGCGGTGGACCTTCTGTCTGATCCTCTGCTAGGAAAAGGCTACCATACAAGTAGGCACTGCACCCCATAACTGCCCTAAACCTGTTTGGCTTCCAAGGTAGTAGCCTTTGCTGGGCGGGGCCAAGGGCTGACTGCAGCACTGCCCACCACACACCGGTGTGGATGGCCCGAATCCCACTAAAGACTGTAAGGGATGTCCCAGCCCGGAGCACTCTGGCCCAGATAGACAAACAGTGTCTCAGGGACAAATTGTACAATGTTGGGTAGTAGTTGGGGGCAACAGCTTTCTGTCAGTCAGACTGTGTCCCAGTGCTATCTGAATAGGGTCATGTATTAGGCAGCCTCCCCATTATTGCACAAAATACCTGACAGAGAAAATTTATTTATTTATTTATTTATTTATTTATTTATTTATTTATAATTTAAAGGAGAGTTTTATTTTGCTCACAGTTTCTGTCCATAATCCGCTGGCTCTACGCAGAGACCTCATGACAGAAGTGATGGCAGAGCAAAGCTGCTTAGTTCACAGTCGCCAGGCAGCAGAGCAGGGAGTAGAGCAGAAGGGGAGGAAGAGACCCTAAGGCCATGCCTCTGTGACCCAGACAGACCTCTGTGTGTATTTCACCAATCCCCATAGCAGATCCCACAGCCAGTCAAATTGTAGCTCCTCCCTAACAGCCACAGGCCACTTTGGAAGGAAACAGGCATCCAAGCGCTGACACCCATTCTCCTCAAGAGAATGCCTTCGGCTTTCGAGAAGGTGGTCCGGAGTGTGGTCCGGGAGCTGGACCGAAGCAGAGAGCTCATCCCAGTGAACAGCCTTCAGAGCTCTACCGGCTTCCGGCCCTATTCCCTGCTGAGAAGGAAGCCCCCAACCTCATTGTTCTGGAAACCTCGTTACACATGTGTTAACCTATCAATCAAAGACATCCTGGAGCCCGATGCCCCAGAACCAGGTAGCCAAACTCATGCTGAGACAGAGTACCAACTGGGCCAGGTAGAAGAAGGTAGTGGGCTATGTCCTCTCCTCTACCCTGGGGGTGGGACAAGGCCATAGTTAGTGGGACAGGGCCTCAAGTCTGGTTTCCCTTCAGATTTGGAGCGTGGCAGCACCTTCCACATCTGTGATAGCACGGACGGGAAGGTGCAGGGCAACATGGAGGTGGAAGTCGCAGGAGAAGTGAAGATCGCAGGTGGGGCCACAGTGTCTGGCAGCTCCAGCATCTCGGTGAATGTGTGCACCCTGAGTGTGGGCCCAAATACCTGGGATCACATGCATAAGGAAAGGTGAGCCCCAGGGGACAAGGGCCCTCTGAATCAGAGTAGCAGTGTTCTTGGGAAGGCCCTAGGAGGCATTAGGACAGTTCCCAGACATTGCCTGTGTGAGCCCTGAGGGAAGTCCTGGAGGCAAGAGAATGCCCTGGCTGATGGTCGGTTGTCAGGGAAGGAGGCTGCATGGGCTAGCTGCCAGTCATGATCCCAAGGGCTGGGGTAAGGGCACATCTTGGGGCCTATGCGTGGCATGATCCACAGGCTGCTGTGAGAAGTGAGTGACAGGGACATGGCATGATGGAAAATAGACTATGGATAGCACCCCAGGGTGTCATCTCCCTGCTGGACCTCCTCCCACCACCTTGTACCTACCTAGACACCATCAAGAACACTCAGGAAGTACATCTGTGCCTGGTATTCGCAGAGTCCTGGTTGGCCTCCCTGCTTGACCCTGCCTACTGGTGGGGCCTGGAGAGGGAAGCCAGTCCATTGTGGGTGCACCTAGTGAATTTCCTGCAGGCGCCTGCGGCAGCCGGAACACAAAATTCTGCAGCAGCTTCGGAGTTGCAGGGACGACGTGTATGTGGTCACAGAGGTGCTACAGACACAGGAGGAGATGGAAGTCACTCGTACATGCAAGCAGGAGGGCTCAGGCCAATGTGCTGTGCCCACAGCCTTGTGCTTGAAGGTGTGTGGTCAGCCTGGCCCCTGCCTGGCCGCGTGTCGGCACGTGGCAGCAGCAGCAGGGGGAGAACTAGGTCAACATTCCAGGCTACAGGCTGCAGTAGGGCGGGGCTCTTTCTTTCAAGAACTTTCCCGGACAGCTTCCAGCTTCACACTTGCCCAGAGCCAAAGCTACCCAAAGGCTGAGTTGGCCAACACAGAGGGCAAGCCTGTCACCATTACCCAACCCACACCCATGCCTCTAACCCTATACCCAGAACATGGCCCTGAACGTGTATCCATCCCTCAGGGTGATGTTGAGGGCCACTTGAGGCAGAAGAATAAGGTCACCATCCCTGCAGGCAGCATCCTCGCATTCCGGGCGGCCCGGCTGGTCATTGACTCGGATTGGGGTGAGCATGGGAAGGAGGGTATTGTAGGCATTTGGCTCTACAGCTGTTCAGGTCAGGGGCAGGCACCCTGAGCTCTGGCATGTAGGTGACTGGGGCAGGGCTTTACCTGGCAGGGGAGCCCCTTGGGCAGGGGCAGCCCAATGACCTGACTGCCCCATCTGCTCCCACCTGCTACCAGACATCTTGCTCATCCCGAATGAGAAGCAGAGGACCTTCCCGCCATGCCTTCCAGGTGAGTCCTGAGGACCCCCAGCCCAGCCCGTCAAGTGGGAGAAGCCTGCTCCTTTCACCACAGAGGACTTCTCTCATGCTCAGGGAACAGCGCAGCTGCGCAGCCTCTTGAGGGAGTGGGCACTATGCACAAGATGTGGTGATGGTGGGACTGTTTGGCTTGTCTTGGGCTGTCAGTGTTGGGGGTGTCATGGGAGTGGGGGCTGGGAGGGCCCAGGGACGCCTCTGATCACTGTCCCTCCCTTCCCTATCTCACACCCTTCCCAGGAGACAAGCCACAAAAACCCTTCAGCCTCTCCTCAGTGTTGGGGCCCATCTTTGAGCGCTTAAAGCTCATGACAGGTCAGTACCCCTTGGCCATTGCTGGGACACTTATGGGCTCTCCTGTATGACTGACCAGGGCTATCTGTGCAGATGGGGTCGTTGAGGACTGGGAAGTCACAGAAGACTTCCAGGGCCTACGGACAGAGGTGGAAGCTGGCTCTGCAGAACTGCAGAAGCTGGAGAGAGAGCTGAAGCAGGAGTTACTGCTGAACCTGAGGAAGGTCCTGTGTGACCCCTTAGCCGTACAGGACTTAGAGGCCCTGGTGAGTGATGGCACAGGGGACAGGGGATAGCCTGGGCTTCCCTAACCAGCCCAGGCTCACCATGACCTCTATTCCAGCTGGCACAGGGCCTGTTTGGCACCAAGGAAGTGAAGCCTCTGCATGGTCCAGTAGGTGACATCCTTGAATGCCTGGTGCTCCCATCCGGGATGCTGGTACAGGCACTTGCTGCCCCTGTCTTTTACCTGCTGGGAGCACTGAGTGGTGAGTGACTCCTTGGGTAGGTAGATATATACAGCACGGGGGGGAGACCTGGGTTCCCTGCTGGAACTTCCAGAGCATACTCTCAGTTGAGGTCTCTCTCCAGCACTGAGTGAAACCCAGCAACAGCTGCTGGCCGAGGTGCTGGACAAAGGGGACATGTCAACACAACTTGAGCTGGTGAGAAAGCAGTGTGGAGGATGGAGAGGGTCCCCAGGCACAACTGGAAAGGGTGGTATGGGCAAGTGTTTCATGCCCGGCGGCTCAGGATTGATGCTCCCATGTCCACAACCTTGTACCCTTCCTCACAGGTGGACCACCTCTTGGAACAGAGCATCCCATGGCAAGAGCAAAGTGATGTGTCACTGCCTCCCAGACTCCTTGAGAGTAACTGGGGAGGGGAGGCACCAGTCTGGACCTTGTTGGAGGAATGTGGCCTGGAGCTCCAGGTGGAGGCCCCCCAGGTACACTGGGAGCCAGAAGCACAGGGCCCCACCTGTGCACTCTATGCTTCCCTGGCACTGCTATCAGGACTGAGCCAAGAGTCCTGCTAACCTGTGCCCACACTAGGAGCTCCAGGAAGGCCAAGTGTGAGACTCAACCGCAGGGCTAGTTCACCATGATACTCTGGAGCGGGGGAAACTCAATAAACATGGTCTACATGTGCCCGCATTGGCAGCACAAAGAATATGTGTGATGTACAATGGAAAGAATAGCCACTGAGGGTTTGAAGGGCTGTGGTGGGGGTTGGGTGTGTATGAATGGGAACCGTGTGAAGGACCGGAAAGGACATGGGGCTGGGAACAAACATCTCTCCCCACCTTGTTCCACGCGGCTGAGGAGAGCCTGCTCTTAGATATGCCCCTGTCCCCAGCCTCCCCAGCAGGCTTGCTTGCCTGTGAAAGATGGGCAAAGTGATTAATGAGAGATAGCTGACAGGCAGATACCCACAACTCAGGGCCACACAGATGCTCCCAGAGCAGCAAGTGGTGACCCGTCCTGTAGCGAGAGATCAGAGCTTCCCACCACCACCTTGCAGGTTCCTAGGAAGTCAGCAGGTTTCAAGGCACAAGTAAGTCCACTTCTTGCAGGATCCAGCAGCCCATCTATCCTGTCCCTAGGGAGAGATGTGCACAATTGATATAACCAGGCTCTTATGGTCACCCCTGAAAGCTTAGATGCCAGGAGCATGTCTGTTTGACAGGAAGCACAGTCCATTTGCACAGTCTCTCAGCCTGGAGGGAGGAAGAGAAAGTGGTGTGCCCCCTTCTGTCCTAGAACACCATTGCCAGGCAATCTTTTTTTGTTTTGTCTTTTGGAGAAAGCGTTTTACTGTGCAATTCAGACTGGCCTAGAACTTCTTTGTAGCCCAGGCTGGCCTCAAACTCTTGGTGCATCTCTTGCCTTAGCATTCTAAATTCTGGGATTATCTGTGCCACCATGCCTAGCCATTTCATTTGTTTTTGTTTTTGTTTTGTTTTTTTGTGGAACCGGGGAATCAAACTCAGGACCTTGCACTTGCCAGGCAGACACTTGTTCCCCTGAACTATCTCTCCAGCGCACTAGCCATTTCATTTGTAGGAACTGCTAACAACCACAAAAAGGGACAATAGGCTGTGGTATTAAAACTCCCAAGAAAGCCCAGCAGTGGAGTTAACATTGAAACAAAAGGCACTGAACATACCTCAGATCTAGATTACAGAACCCTAGAAATCAGTCTCCACATATGGTAGGTGGAGACTACCACCTGAGGGGTCAGCCCCTCTCAGGGTTGTATTCATCCTTTGAAAACCTTTTTAAAAGTCATTTGAAAGCAAAACCAGGGTGAACAGCCCAAGCTGTGGAAAGCACTGAACAAGCAGGCACCACAGCACCACTTCTGAAGCCCCAGAGCCCTCAAGGCCAGGCTGTAAGCAGGTCCTTGCAGTCCATGTGGAGGGTTCAACTGTTGACCCTTGGATCTGAGGCCATCAGTCAGGTCTCTGGCAACAGGAACTGTGAGAGCATTGCCAGCTGGTCCTATGGCAAGGCCTGATCGGGAAAGCAAGTGCGTGAGCCAGGGTGCATCCATCTGGTCCACTGAGCCTCAGCCCCAGCTGGAAGATTCACCGTGGTTTAGCTCTCTGCCAGTGAAAGTGGTAGGTCTGGGTGCCGAAGCTGTGGCATCCCTACCAAGGGGCCAGGCCACCAGTGGTTTCCCTGCAATTCATGCAGAGTTTTGGTGTAGAGTCACATTCCCAGAGGCCACGTATATTTTGTGTGAAGCAAATATCTTGGCAGGGAGTCTGTGGCTGGGAGCCACCCGCGCAGAGCCAAGGGAGGTGGGATAGACATACAGCCAGAGCAGAGATGTGCAGATAAGAAGACAGCCTAGCTCCAAGCAGCTTTCCAAAGGACAGCGTGCAAGCTCTCCCCAACACTGTGAAGGTAGAGTGACAGGGCACTGCCTTGTTCACTGTGGCTGCCTCCCCACCTGAGCCCCCATCTGAGGGGGGACCCTGAAGTACTGCTGAGGTTGCTCACCAAGTGGTTCGACTATACCCTGGGATGCAGATAAACCTGTGCACGGTTTATCTCACATATTCAACTCTGTGATCTGCAAGAAGAGTGGGGAAGCTGGGCCATGGTGGTGCACGCCAATAATCCCAGCACTTGGGAGGCTGAGACAGGATCAGTGTGAGTTCAAGACCAGCCTGGGCTACAAAAATTGAGCTCAAGGCCAGCCTGAACTGCATAGTGAGACCCTGTCTCAAAAAGACAAAAGAAAGAAGGAGGAGGAGGAGAAGGAGAGGAGGAGGAAGAGGAGGAAGAGGAGGAGGAGGAGGAGGAGGAGGAGGAGGAGGAGGAGGAGAAGAAGAAGAAGAAGAAGAAGAAGAAGAAGAAGAAGAAGAAGAAGAAGAAGAAGAAGAAGAAGAAGAAGAAGAAGAAGAAGAAGAAGAAGATAATGATGGTGGTGGTGATGGTGATGATGATTGGGGAAAACAGATTTCTTCTCTTGTGGGATAGAGAGCTACTCCTGAGGGGATCCTTTTAGGCTGTGTCCTGACACCCAGCCCTACATGTGAGCAACTCCTGGATAGGAGGCCAGCTTGAGAACTCCTGAAGGCCACTGTGCATGTCCACAGTGCTTCCGTCCAGCCTCCTTTCCTTCCCTCCCTCTCTTTCCTAGGTCCCTTGTAACCTCTTCAGCATTCTCTCACTCATACTCAGTGATCCTCCTTTATCAGCTTCCCCAGCACTGAAATTACAGGTGTACGCCACCATGTCCTGTCTTGGTGGCCTGCTCGACATGCCTGGGGTAAAGCCACCATGGCATGTGGTAGCTGTGATCAAACCCAGATCAAACCTAGGCAGGCGCTTAGACCACTGAACTATCTCTGCAGCCCTGGTTTTTACCTTTTTGAGACAGGGTCTCACTATATAGTCCAGTCTGGCCCTGAACCCACTATGGAGCATAGGTTGGCTTCTAACTCGAAGTGATCCTCTTGTCTTAGCCTCCTAAGTGCTGGGATTACAGGTGTGCATCTCCATTCCGGGCTTGGCATTTGCTCTGGAAGATCCAAATTAGGGCTGATCCTTGCCTCTGTCTCCATGAAGACCTAGGCCCTTGACCTGACCCTACTCTGAGGACCACATATAGAGACGCTAACGCCAGTCGTGTTACAACTTTGATCACATTAATTCAGTGTGTTATGAGTGTAGTTCAGCTTATCCTGTCTCAAGGCAAATGCAGCCTGCCCCTGGCCATGGTACTCAGGCTGTGCCATGCTTCACTGTTGCCCTAGCTGAAGTCAGATCCTGAATCTGGTGTACTCAGCATAAGCACATTCTCAGACAATCTCCTGCAATCTTTGGTATTTACATTTTATTTTAAAACTTTCCATAGGGTGCAGGAGAAATGAAGTGAACAGGACCCCATGGCTGCCCCTGAGGACCCCCAGTGTGGGGGAACAGCCCAACCTTCACAATGAGGCCTTGAAAGTTGAGAATCTGTTTCAACACAGGCCTGGGTGAGGGAACTTGCCCAGGCAAGCACCAAAAGGAGTGAGGTCACAGCTTTGGCAGCCCCCGGAGGGGCCGCTTCCCATCTGTCCAGTCCCACCATTCCCACTCAGCCCTATGCAGAGTGCCAAGTGCCACAGCCGCTACTCACAGTTTGCTACAGGGTACCCACTCCCATGCCTCAACTCCTGATGAACCCTAGCCTTTGCTGCTCGGCAAAGGGATTGTAAACAGTCTTCTAAATAAGGTCACAGGAGGTGGGAGGTCATGTGGCCAGTGGAGGGGAACAGCAGGTATAGCCAGTAGGGCAGGTCAATGCCTCATAAGCTCAGGGAACATGAGCCACAACAGTCAGAAATAACAGACAATAGGGCTGGAGAGATGGCTCAGTGGTCTAAAGCACCTGCTTAGGCAAGCTTAGGCAACCGCAGGGACTGTGGTTCGATCCCCAGCACCACATGCTGCGCCAGCCCCACCCCCAGGGCAGGCTGAACCGGCCATAACATTAAAAAAAAGAAAAAAGAAAAAAAAAAAAAAAAAAAAAAAAAAAAAAAAAAAAAAAAAAAAAAAAAAAAAAAAAAAAAAAAAAGAAATAACAGACAATACTCAATGACACAAATGCCTGCCTGGCAAGTGCAGATCCTGAGTTTGATTCCTGGTCCAGGAAAGGAAAGAAAAAATAAAAGAAATAGCAGACAAGTCAAGGAACAGGGTAATGTGTGGTGGTGAAGAAGACTCTGACAGGTGGGGCAACCAAGGCCAGGCAGGAGGCATAGGCCCAGAAAGAGGCAGAGCCCTTCAGTATCCCCACCAGATCCTGGTTTGGGAGGCCAGAGGCTGTGAAGACCAGGGTCCAGGCTCATGTTCCAGGGGGTATAGGGAACGGATCTGACAAGGAGACAGACAGACCCCATCACCAAGAGGTGACGGTTTCAGGGTGAAATGGTATCAGCTGGCCCTCTTCCATACTGTCTTACGGTGGGCCCTGGAGGGCAGTCCTAGGACAAGGGCCTGGTGTCCAGCACCAGGCTCTGGGGACCTCGCATGAAGGCATTGCACAGGTTTTCTGCTGTGGGGACCAATGACTGCAGGATGCAATGTCTCCTCTAGAGGCTGGGCACAGGGCCAGGTGAACAGGGTCCATTGCAGCCCCACCGGCCCTCAAGGCTCCTGGGCTGGAATGGGCTGTCAGCATAGCACGGCGTGGGCCTGGGCCGGCAGGTGCTGCGAAAGATCAGGTGCAGGAGGTGGCCTCGGCCAGGTCGGCTCTGTGCACGGGCCAGCAGCGCCACCTGCTGTGAGGACACGTGTGCCGCTGCAGCCACAGCAGGTTCTGGGTCGCTGTGCAGCTGCCCTAGGTCTGAGCAAATCAGCAACTGAGATCCTGAAGGGTGGGCAGGGTGCCCTCCCCTGGCTCTGACCTATTTCCTGCCCTCCATTGTCCCCTAGTACTGCCATCTCTCTGGGACCCCACACTGAGGAATGTTGGGTTCTCACCCTGGAATAGGGAGTCCAGCAGATCCTGGTTGACATGGCTAGGGCTTGCATGGTAGACCAGGAAGCCTGGACCAAAACAAATCCATGAGTTCTAGCTCCAGGCCCCAGAAGGGAGAGACTGGTATAACTTCTAGAACCCTGCTGGGAGAGACTAGCACCTCACCTAGAAACACGGTGGCAGCTAGGCGCAGGGGATCCTGTGGGCTCCTCAGGTAGCCCTGGGTCTGGCTCAGGAAGCAAGGGATGTGGCTTGGGTATTGCTGAACCTGGGAACAGAAGGGCTCGTAACAGGGCAGGAATACTAAACCTGCTTGGAAAGGAGGATGCAAAGGTATTTACAGGGTGAGGTCCCCTGGGAAGAGCCCAGGAAGTAGCACAGTTTGAAGCTATGGATCTACCCCATTAAGAACATGGTGGCCAGATTCGGCTGTTGGACTGGCCTGGAGAATCCTGGACCAAGTGGACAGCTGACCACATCCCCTTACCAGCACCTGCTTCCTCTACTGACCAGGCGGTGGCAGACACGGCTTAGAGCCTCTGGGCTGTCGTAGTGGGCCACAGTGACTATCTCCTCCAGCAGGCCCCAGCGAAGGGCCTCATCACAGCGGGCCAGGGTCCACTCTGAACTCTGACATGGGGAAGAGAGTAGCATTAGGGATGCAAAAAGTGTCAAGAGCTGGAGCAAAGGGGTTGTGGGTAGGAGGAAGGTAGGAAATACCCTGGGCAGAGGGCTTGGGTACAGTGGCCTCAGGGAAGACTAGAAACCTGGGAGGTTTCAGGGTCTTCATGGGTGTACTTGACCTGTAACCTGGGGAGGGGCAGGGAGGTATGGATGGGACAGCTGACCTCAGCAGTGTCTCGGCTAGGGTCATGCAGGCGCAACAGCAGTGGCACGAGACTCTGTAGGACCAACTTCCGAAGGGGGCCATAAAGTCCCATCCGAAGCCTGCCTTGGCCCCGCCGCACCAGTGTACCCAGGAGCCCAACTGCCAAGGCGCGGATGGAGTCCCGGGCCTGCAAGGAAGGGCACAATCAGGATGGCAGAGAGAGAGAGAGAGAGAGAGAGAGAGAGAGAGAGAGAGAGAGAGAGAGAGAGAGGTGCCAGGGTGGAAGGAGCAGCTGTGGGGCAGAAGCAGAGGAAGCCTGGAGAGAACTCTCTCAGGGAGGGACTGGGCCACCAAGGGGCCACATATGGCTAGGGGTGGGAATGGAAGGACAGGGGCCAGGGCCAGGCCTTGCTCACATCATCCAACAGCGGTGGGAGGCGCAACCTTAGCTGCAAGCTCAGGAGCCGCATCGGTACTCCCGGGTGTACCAGTAGCTTCCGCAGTGCACCTAGGGCTGCACCCACAAGCCGAATATCGCCCTCTCCCATTGCTCCCAGCAGCACGGGCAGCAGAGTGCTCGTGTGCCGTACCTGTGGGGACAAGGTCTAGTGGCCATTCCAGGCAGACCTTATCCCCATTCCTACACCAGCCAGGTCTTACCTTCCCACAATTCAGGGCCAAGTGCCGGAGGCCTAGCAGACCCAGCCAGCGCACAGTGGGCTCAGGGTCACGCTGCCAGGTACGAAGGCGCTCCAGGATGATGTCTTCCCGCAGGAGCCGTGTGGTGGCCCGGCTCTTCAGCAACTAGCAGGGGACACAGAGCCAGCATGTTCTTGGTCTCTGGGTGGGCTGGGATGCTTAGGGCTCAAGCACTCATCCCTCACTACTTTTCTGGGAAGTGAGCTCACCCCAGTGAAGAAAGCCATAGCTGTAAGGCGCTGTGGGACATCAGTGCTGCGCAGCCGGGGAAGCAAGTCTGCGAAGAGGCCTCGCAGGTGGTGGTCTGCATGTGCCACCATGGCACTGGGATGAGGCAAAGAAGAGCTTTCCTTTTGCTTGAGGGCCTTAGAGAAATGCACCCTACCCTTGCTTGCACCTGGTCAGCTGCAAGTCCCCTCCAGGTGTGCCCTCTGGAGGCCCCCTCACCTGGCCAGCAGCAGGACGCCCTCCAGGTGGGTGTGGGTTCCTACTAGTCTTCTCCAGCCTCCTGCCTGCTCCATGCATGTGACCACCATACGGCCACCATCCCCAGTGAGCAGGGCCTTCAGGGCCTCCACTGTGCAGCTGAGGAGGGACCAGCAAGCAAGTGGACAATGAGGGCCACAAAGGTGCTGGCCTACTCCCTACTTACTCAGATGTCTTTCTTACCTGGCATGGCTGTGTGGTGGCCCTCTGTGGGACAGGACCCAAACTTTAGGACTTTCAGGAGAGCACCCACCACGAGCCAGCTCATGCAGCTGTGTGACCAGTGCAAGCAGCAGGTGTGGGTAGAAGCCACGTGTAGCTCCCACACAGCCTGACACGGCCAACATCTCCCCGAGGGCACGCGTGGCCTGTGGAACAAGCAGTCCACTCAGGTGTGAGCTGCACTGGGATCAAGTCTGGCTCCAGAGGGCCAGGGCACCAAGACAGGGTAAGAACAAATCCTTGAGGGACATGCATGGTCTACGCTTAAGTCACCCCTGCCTGGGGCAGTGGGAGCCACTCACCGCCAGTGCCTCGGGCTGAGGCCCAGAAGCCTCCTTCAGCGCCCACAGCAGTTGCACCAGCACGTGCCCATTTACATGATGGTTCCGACTCAGGCTGCGCCACAGCTCGGCTGCTGTTCTGGGAACACAAGGTGCCCCAGCATGAGTCAGGGTTGGGGAGCTGCTGTGGCTGAAGCAGAGATGCCAATAGGGCTCCAGCAGAGTGATGGAGAAAACCACCCGTCCTCCCTGCCCAAGTCCTAGAGGAAGTAAGTGGCAACTGTGAAGATCACAGCAGGGCTGGATCCACAGGATCAGGCCCTGTCGGGTCAAGGACAGATCTTGTATTATTTTAAGCAATATATCACTATAGAGTATAAAATAACGTCTAGGGCAAAATTAAGCAGACTCCTGCCTGGCAAGGCAAGGTCCTGAGTTCGATCCCCAGTTTAAAAAACATTGAAGCCGAGCTAGGGGCATCTGGGCTCCTGTTTGTTCACCCTGATCCAAAAGGAAATCCTAGGCTGGTCCCCAGGGTAATTTCACTTCCCCATCGGAGCCCCTGCTGTCAAGAGAAAGCAGCCCCAAGGCAAGACCCCGACATCAAGGATTCTGAGACCAGAGAGAGAGAGCTGCTGAAGTAAAAAGCATGGAGAGGAGGCAACAGTAAAAAAGGAGAGAATTTGGAGCTCTACATCATTACAACTCCCTGCGAGTCATTGCTAAACTTCGCAGCCAAGCGAAGCGGGAAGAGGGAAGGAAGCCGCGTGGGACCATGGGGAAGTAGGTGGATCAGGTTACCGATCTGGGGGCAGGGAGTGCGGCAGCAGCGCACGCACCACGTCCTGCGCATGCTCTAGGGCCAGTGCACTAAGCACTCTTAGAGCAGCCCGTCGGGGCCTCCCCTCAGCCAGGACAGGCACCTGTGCCAGCAGCCCGTGCACCAAGGCGTGCACCTGGGTGGAGAAAACAGACGTCAGCAGTCAGGCCTGCTTAACCCTGAACTGACCCTCCCAAGAGCCAGCACCCCACCCCTACCCCGCATCCTGAGTGGGGCGTGTAGGCCAGTCTACAGGGTTCCAAACCCCTGCTTTGGAGGGCCAGCCTCTCTCAAGGGTGGAGAGGGAGTGGAGACTGACCTGGTCTTCCAGCTTCTCCCCCCTGGCCTCCAGGGCTGATGACAAGGTGAGCGCTGTGGTCTGTGTTCCCACAAAGCCAGCCTCCTCCAGGCAGGCAGCCGTGTACAAGGCCAGGTCAGCGAGGGTGCCCTCCTCCCAGGAACTCTGCAGGGAGCCCAGGGCAGGGTTGGTGGAATCCCCTTGTCTCTTTCAGCTCTCCTCCAGCCTCCCCAGTTTGCTACAAAACTCTACAGCCTTGCTCATCCTCCTGTCCATTTTACACCCCAGCACCTTCCCCCAGCTCCAGCAACCCTGGGCCACATAGTGTGGCTGGAGATGGCCAGCCCCCATCTGCCCCCCAGTGTTCCGTGCCTCACCACTCACCTGGTAGGGTCCCTGAAGGACTGATTCCTGAGCCTGAGCATTTTGGGAGGAGTAGGGCTCATTGCGAGCTGCAGGGGCGGAGGCCCCACTTCCAGACTCAACCCCAGAGGCAGTGGTGACATTCCAGACCTGGGTCTCAGCCTCAGATTCAAATTCCTGGGGCTTGGGCTGAGGGCTGGTGGAAGGGGGTCCCAAGGGTTGCTCCTGGTTGGCCCGGATCCCTTCAGCTACAGCTGCCAGAGTTAGGGCCCCCACACCAGCTCCCCTGCCCTGGCCCCGGCCCCTGCCCCACACGCCACCAGCCATGGTGCCCCAGAGAGCAGCATCTGCCACGGCTCCTCCCAGGAAGTCCTGCCCAGGCGGGCCTGACCTAGAAGCAGGCCCCGGGCGGACCCACAGGCGGGCCCATGGACAGACGTGATGGCGTGTGTGTGCGTGCCTGTGTGAGCATGTAGCAGGAGTGGCTGGGGAAACATGGAGTCATCCTGGCAAGGGCTTATCACACACTGCTACTCAGGCTGCTGGACGTGAATGGCCCGCCTGAAGCCAGAGTGTCTGTGGTCCAGCTCTGCCTGCGTACAGGGCAGAGAGGGTAAATGAATCGAGGACCCTGGGGAGAAGGGCCTGGAACCCTAACAGCCAGCATGTCTTGCCTGGGGCTAAGGGCAGCTATGCATGGTTCTGAAGACATGCTAGCAGGATCAGAAGTGGGGCTGATGTCCCTATATTCTGACCCAGCCAGATACCTGGAGATAGACCAGTGGGTGGATGCTGTCGACACCTCTGAGCTACGGGCAGCCCTCAGATGCTTTTGCAGGTGCCCACCATTGTGGAGTGGGCTCTTCTGGTTCCTGAAAATGCACAGTTGAGCTGGTTTGCACTGAGCTTATCCAGGCACTGTGTGGGGATGAGTGGGGGCTTATTTCCTTCCAGCTCCCTGGCTGGCCTGATTTGGCTGCTGCTCTAAATCCCCACCCTACACCCTCACCCAATCACACAACAGACACAGCCCATCCCTAAGTTGGGGAGCCAGCTAAGCTGGTCTGGTGGAATACCTGGGTGGGTGGATTGCTCCTGGAAATGCCCCAGGATCAGCATTCATTCCCCTCATGCCCCTTTGGCTTGTGGACCTCACGGTGCCTAGACAGGTAAGGCTCAGGACCCAGCCAACTCCTGCTACACCTAGAGCCCCCACCTGAGCAGTTCCTTTTTTTAAAAAGATTTATTTATTTATTTATTTATTTATTTATTTATTTATTTATTTATGTGGTACAGGGTCTTGCTATGCAGCTTCGTGGTGGGTGCCACGAAACCTGGAAAGTTGGTCAAATGTGTGAAAGCAGGATTAGGCCTCAGTGCCTAAAGCAGTCAAGTTACCTCAGTCCTGAGATAAGCATCCTGACTGGTTAAAGTTGGCTACTAGTCACTAGGTAACCCTGTGTCATGTGTGTTACTAATTTTGCAAAAGTATAAATAAATGTTGATAGTGTTGCGGGGGAGGGGGAGAGGGGGTCATTTCACTGACCAGGCAATGAGTCACCACCTAACCCAGCTCTTGTCTTCTTGTCTATCTATCCTTCATTCCTGCTGTCCATTCCTCCCCAGGTACAATGGATCACACTGAGACCAACAGATCCCTGCATTTGGTGCCGGAGCAGGATATCTGGTATGAGATAAATGTGGGCAGCAGGAAGGCTTCCAAAGAACGCGCATAAGGCAGGGAAGCGAGTTGGTTAGAGCCAGTGTTCAGCACAGGTGTGCACTGGTACTGGCTCATTAGATGTAAAACTCGGGGATGGAAGTTCACTAGGACCAGAAACGGGTTCGTTCGGGCCAGTGGGATAGACGAGCACAAAATAATAGGTTTGAGAGAAGCCAAAAGGAAAAAGTTAGACTGAGTTAAAAATGGGACAGTTTCAAGAACCATAGGTGTTTATAGATGTATGTAAAGTTGTTATTTTCTTGGTTCCTCTATTTGTGCTTTCTTTCTTTTCTTTTCTTTTTTCTTTCTCTTTTTTTTTTTTTTTTTTTTTTTTTTTTTTTTTTTTTTTTTTTTTTTTTTTTTTTTTTTTTTTTTTTTTTTTTTTTTTTTTTTTTTTTTTTTTTTGTCTTTTTGAGACAGGGTCTTGCTACGTAGTTCAGGCTGACCTTGCGCTCACTTTTGTAGCTCAGGCTGGTCTTGAACTCACACTGATCCTCTAATTTTGTAAAAGTATAAATAAATGTTGACAGTGTTGCGGGGGCGGGGGGGTGCGTTTTGCCAACCAGGCAATGAATCACCACC
>PVKN010005896.1:0-29701 GCA_004027915.1 Capromys pilorides
CTGTGCATAATGACATTTAATCTAAAATGTCCACGTGTCACAGCCGAGTACTTATTTTAATATAAAAAACAACATGGCTGGGGGAAGATCAGGATGCAAAGCCACATGTATAATATGATCCTAATATTAAAGAAAGAAAAAGATTAAAGGAAAGAGAAAAGCAACCAAAGAAGGAAACAGCTTAAAGAGAGTACATTGAAATCCTAATGGATGTGCCTTTGGGTTTTCAATGAGAATTATGAAGGATTGTTATTTTCTTCTTTTCAAAATCTTTTTTACAATTTATTTATTTTTAAATCAACAGATGATATATATATATATATATATATATATATATATATTTGTTATGTACAACACGATGTTTTGGAACACATATTCATGTTGTGCTGGCTAATTCTGGTTAGTTAACACATGCATTACCTCACTTGCTATTTATTTTTTTTTTGTGGTAAGAATTTTTCAAATCTACTCTGAGTGGCTTTCTGAGATACAGTACATTGGATCTTACTGGAGTCACCTTGATGGATGAAGATTCTCTTGAACTTATTCCTTCCATCAGACATGCTATCTTTTGAGCAGCCTCAGCCTATACCTCTCCACACTCCACATCATGTCTATCCAGGAAATGGAAGTGGAAGCATGGTGAGATGCCAACACCCTGTCAGAGGTTTGCCCATGAGATACGTAACCAAAGACAATTAATCCAATGCAGTTGAGAATGATGCCTGCTTTCCCATGCCCACTGCGGTTTATTCATGGTAGCCAAGTCATGGAAATGATCAACACGTCCATCAAGGGATGAACGGACAACGAGAATGTGGCCCATAAACACAGCCTAATACAATTCCACCTTTTACAAGAAGGAAATCCTGTCCTTTGTGACAACATGGATAAACCTGGAAAATGTTCCACTAAATGATATAAGCCAGACACAAAAAGACAGATACCAGACTCATTTGTGGAATCCAACAGAGTTGAGCCCTTATTTTCTGCTTTATGGTTTTGTGTGTCTTCCAAATTTTCAAAACCAAAAATACTCAACTTTATAATCACAAAAGAAAAAAAAAAGCCAAGAACGAATCATCTGCTAATCCTAGACATATTTTTGGAGTATTTCCTTCTAACACCAGCCACATGGATGAGGGACAGCTCTTGTGCTTGGTGGGGAGGTGCTCCCCAGGCAGGGGAGGGCAACAGTGAATTCTACTGCTGCATGAGGATCCTCAGCCAAAGGAAGTGTTTCCAAATTTCTTTTCCTCTAAATCCAAAATCCAATGCTGATTATTGCTTGGTTCATTACTGCTTTCTATGGACAAGCAGTTAAATTAGTATTCAGTTTCCCACTGTTGCAAAGGGAATAAAAGTTTTCAAAGCCTGGGCTGAGATTTCCTATATTCTGCTTTCCTATGTTAGATTCCTGCGCCAAACCTCTATTGGCCTGAGAGAACAGCTTGATTTATGGTGGAGACATGGTTGGACCTGATTTAAAGACTGGAGGAAAGCTCAAAGTGGATTCTATTAAATATGTGCAATGGGTATGTTTAAATTAGCATTACAGCATTGTTAATGTTTCATTTATCCCGAGGGCATTTATGTGACAACATAAATTAGGCACAGCACAGCTGAGAAGGCACAAAGGAGCCAAAGCACTATGACGTCACAGAATCTGGGGACTGGAGCTTGGCCAGGGGAAGGCACTACCAGCCCTGCGAGGTAACAGCCGGCCTAATCAAAGCAAAGCCGTCAGAAAACGCCGCAAGGCAGGCTCAAGCTCTCAATGATCCCAGACACTGGAGAAGACTGGACTGGGAGCAAACTGTTCAGCCCAGGCCCCTGGGCCAAGAGCAGAGATGGATGGGTCTCAGAACCTATATGAGGACCTTAGGCCTTGCTACTGGAGAAGAGGACACAGGACATCACCCCTGGGGTCCACTTAGGTCCAAATCTCCTGTGCTGACAGGTAGAGAAGTATATATGATTGTCAGAGAATCCCCACTGGAAATAGTGAGAGCACCAGCAGCGAGAGAGCAGTCTGCAGAGGCAAGCCTGAGTGTGGAGTTCCAGACCTGTCAACCTGCTGAGCGGCTGTGAAGCCTCTTTCAGCCTGTTTGCCCACCTGGAAGCTGAGTTAGAGAGACTCTCTCCGAGCAGTGCTACAAGCCAAGTGAGGCTGTGTTCATGACACTGGCATCAGACTCAGGAATAAATGAACACTCTGTTCCCAAAAAATGCTGCACATGAGAGCCACTCCTGATGCACTTTTCTGGCCACCCTATGTCATTAGTAACAAATATAGTATCCATGGAGGCCAGCTACAGGAACACAGCTAGGAGGCATCCATGAGCAACACACCCCATCTATAGAAGAGCCTGGCCCTCAGTAAGTAGCATCAGCCTGGCAAGAAGGCCCCAAGTCCTCTAGCAATTCCAGGTACAGAGTGACAAGGCTGATTCTGGTGGTCATGGTGAACACAGACGTGGAGACACCAGTTTTTCCTCTATGATTCACATCGATGGCAAAGGCAGAAGATACTACTTACAGAAGGCACCCCAGTATTGCCTGGACATGCAGCTCATCCCCAGAAAAGGCAACCCCATCACAATCTCGGGGTGAATCCCATCACTAGGTGCCCATGCCCCCTGGACTGACCAAGGGATGGGCACACGATAATACTGTGGCCAACTTAACACTGCAGGTGTGTGAGAGAGCCCTTGTAACATTATACAAGATTGGTTCTCTGCATTGGATGCTTGGAACTGTGACACTACATAAAGACCATGACAGGTGATGACATGAAGACAAAACCAACATTCTGCAGCCATTCTGGAGAAAATGAGGGAAACCTCATAGGTTTCTTTTACGACAACATCCAACAGAGTTGAGCAACCATCAGGACGCCTCATCTCTGCTGCTTGTCCTGTTGAGGGTATCGTCCCCTGCTATTCTTAGCAGCACAATACTGCAGACACTATGTATCACTGCTCAGGAGTCACCATCTGTATCCTTAACACAGCAGGCTGAACGTGCGCTTTGGTTTGAATTTAAAAATAAGATGACCTGTTGGAAATTAGCTCAGCCTATTAATCTCCCAACCTAGAACACGCTAACCTAGATTTAGGACACAGAGAACTCTTACCAGGAAAAGTTACCTGTCTCAGTCCATCCTTATCCTGAATGTCTGGGTACTGGAGGAGACATCAGATGTACCCACAATGGAAAAGGCATGAAATAGGGGACAGGCCTGAGTTGAATAACTGATCAGAGACAAAATGTGCTCAGGGACGTGGACAGCACTGCAGAGGCAGTTCTCCTTCCCAATACCATGGATGCTGGTGCTCTGCACAGTGGTAATGTGGTGGGTTTGGTGTCTCAGGGCATGGGTGTTGTGGCTTGTGTCTAGATGTCCCCCAAAGCCTCATGCAGTCATGGGGCAGACTTCTAGACTTTGTGATTAAATCATGATCCACTGGGATTATGGATGTTGGTGCTGCTGGGACTATGAGTGTGAATACTACACCCAGCCTGAGCCAGAGAGCCTGAATGTGATTTAAGGGAGACAGATTTGCTCTCTGTTGCCACTGCTCCCATTTGCTCTTACCTTTTGCTCTTTGCTGCCACCATGAATGGTTGCTCTGTGCCATGTGCCACTCCACCTTGGAGCCAGCTGAGTATGGACTGAAACCTCCACAACGTGGGAGCTAAATTAACCTTTCCTTCCTTCATTTAGGGTGTTAGGCACTTCTTCCAGCAATGAGAGAAGAGTAACTGAGACAATGGGGATGCAGAGCAGTCTGTGAAATAGAGGAACAAAGGAGCAGCAGCAGATGGTGAAAGGGTTCTCAGGAGAGGTGCACTATAGAGAGAGATTGTTATGATTTGTGTCTAGTTGTCCCCCCAAACCCTCATGCAATCATGGGGGAGGGGCTTCTAGAGTTTGAGACTGACTGACTCCTAATCCACTGGGATTATGTGTTTTCATACTGATGGGATTATGGGGCTGAGTACTGCTGGGATTATGGGTGTGGCCTGAGGTGGATAGCCTGAATGTAATTTAAGAGAGACAGAGAAACGGACTCTCTCTGTTGCTCTCTGTTGCCCTCTTTGGTTGGTTGTCTCTCTCTGTTGCCTCTGTTACAATTGTTCTGCCACCATGAAGTACTGCTCTCTGCTTGTGCCAGTCTGCTTTAGAACTGGCTGATTATGGACTGAAACCTCCAGTAACTGTGAGCTGAATAAACCTTTCCTTCCTTCATTTTGGATGTCAGGTATTTGTCCCAGCAACAGGAGAAGAGTAACTAAGACAATTTGATACCATGAGTAGGGTCATTGCTGTTGCTATACTTAACCACGTGATTACAAGTTTTTGGAAATGGTTATGGGAAGAGATGGGAAAGGTTTGGAGAGGTTCTCTATTTGCAAAGAGCTGGAAAAGTTTTGGTTGTTCCGTAGGGAAGATTCTGGGCAGAGCTCAGGCCAGAAGACTGACAGAAGGCCTGCCTATAAAGACAAGGTTGGGGAGGGTTCTGCTGAGAAGAAGGATTGCATTGGTTGTTGGACTCCAGACAATTCATGCTATGGTGTGGCTGAAATTCTTTCTGAATTTTGCTCATGTGAAGATTCTTTGCCTAACACTGAGATTAAACATGGTGGACTGATTAATCTTTCAAAAGATATTTCATAGCAGCGAACTATTGTGACGATGGCATGGTTATTTTTGGGAGCTTTTAGCCAGATTTATGTTGAAAATCAAGAGCAAAGAGCCAAGCAGGATGATTTAAAATGTTGTGATCTTGGCCAGAAAAGAAGCTCTAAGAAAGCTGTGGACTGCAAAGATAAGAGTTGAAAGGATCTCCACTGCTGGGAAGGAACCAGAGAATTGAAAAGATGGCCTGAGGGCATCATAGGAAGTGGCAGCTCTCCACCCCTTGCAGCCTCAGAATTGCAAGGGAGAGGGACTTTGCCTTGAGAAGAAAGTCACAGACCCCCAAATTCCAGAATGGTGGCAGCAGGCACACCAAATTGCAAAACGGCACCAGCATGGAGAATTTGTTCCTCAGAATTAAGGTCAGAGTATTCATCAATCCAGTCATTCAACCCCTACAAGCAAAAGAGAAGGAAGCCTGGCTACTGCTCCAGCTGGCAGCAGACCTTGGCATCATCTATATGGTTTTAGACACATTCAGAATGCAGGAGTCATTAGGTTAAGAAGGTTTCCACTTCAATTTCAGAAGAAGTCCTGGGAGGCCAGGCAGTGTGCCCCTGAGAGGGCAGTGTGTGAAGCAGAGAGTGAGAAGCCAATTCAGTGGAAACCCCCAGGGTGCACTGAGAAGGCGACTGAGTCTCGGCTTGGTGGCATGCACCTGTAATCCCAGAGCTCTGAGAGGCTGAAAACAAGAGAATCACTAGGAGTCCAATCTACACAGTCAGGCCCTATAAACGCTGTCCTAAATACAGAAAAAAATAAATAAATAGAATAACTAATGGCTGATCAATATTCATTTCTTTTTGGTCCTAGGAATAGAATCCAGGACCTATATCCCCAGCCCTTTTAAAAATTATTTATTTTATTTTATGCTATTTTACTTTATTTGAGACAAGGTCTTGCTCCATTGTTAGGTTGCCTGGTCTGGTCTCAAGCTTGCAATTCTCCTGCACTAGTCGCCCAGCATGCTGGGATTGCAGCTATGCACCACCATGTGCTTAATACTTAATCAATAATGAATTCATGTTTCAATATTGGACATAAAAAGGGTAAAATTCCTAAGTGCAAGAGAATCTATAATAGAGCAAAATGATAGCCCACGCTACTGAGTCTGTACAGTACCATCACCTGGACAGTAGAGGACACAGGTGTCTGCAGTATGCATAGGGTATAGAGAGACCCAGGGAGGTTAGACACCTTCCTAGAAGAGTCAACTAGCATCAAAGACAGAAAGGTAATTCTAGGTCTTTTTTGGTTCCAAATAAATTTTAGGAGTGATTATGAGGACAACAATATGCATTGTATGAATTGTTGGGAATGTACTACTAACGTGTTTTGAAACTGTCACATTATTATTTCTTATTAAAAGTAATAAAAAATAAAAATAAATAAATAACAAGACAGAAAGATAAAGAAAAAAAGGTATTTTAAATTGTCAACTCTGCAGTACCTGTCTTTATTATAGAGCTATGCGGGCGGAGTTGGGGGGGGGACCCTGTCATTACTTAGAAACTACCAGTAGGGAATGTTTTCCACATGGTCTTTAAGGATGAAGAATTTCAAAGACCCCTGAACTGTCAGGAAAGCAGTTACACCCACTGGGATTTCTCATGCTGGTGATGGGTGGGCACCCACCAGGGGCATGAGGACCGGCTTTTCCTTTGCTACTGAGGCTTGGCTGTTTTAAGAGAAGACATAAAGATCATTTTTTTGGTCCTAGACACAACTTGGAAATAAAAGATTTTAAAAGTAACCCCCATCCAGTATTTAAGATAGAAACCATGGACCTCACAAAAGCGCTTTTCATTGGTATGTAGGATATGAGGTTAACAACTTGCCTCTCATAAGTATCATCAGAACTTTCCATAACTCCACCATCAGAGAGTCATTCCACAAGCATGACTGCACATTCTGTGCATTCGTCCCACATAAAGGTCTGAGGTCCCAGGAGCTCAGGGAAGGGGAAAGCTCCAAAATGCATCTCTCACTCCCAGAGAGCTACAGGGTTTGCAAGAGAGCAAGGGTGCGGCCCACTTTCATCATGTAGGATAAGGAGCAATGTAATTGCTGGGATGTGAGATCCTGGGATAGTTCAGGAAAGGGCAAAGGGGCATCTGGTATTGAGTAGCAAAATTTAAATGGGTCACAAAAAATAGGAAAAAAAAAGTCATACACATGACAAAGAGGAGAGCAACCTAGACAAGGAGAATATGAAGTATGATTTTTTTAAAAAAAGGGATGTTTAATCATAAAAATGTATTTCAGTAAAAGACACATTGCCATTAACTTCTTTTAAAACATCTCCCTTCATCCTGAGCCCACTTATCTCGCTGTCACTGCCACTTGGTGCAGCAGCTCTGGAGTCTCCGTCCCAGTGTCTTAGTTGTGCTGTGCTGGCTGCTTTGATGTTCTTGATGCATTCAAAATATTTCCCTTCTGGTCATTTTGGCTTTAGGGGAAGCCAGAACTCACACGGGGCCAGACCTGGTCCGTCAAGTGGATGAGGACACTGTGCCATGTTTCCATGAGCCGCCTTTCTGCTGGACAGCCCTCAGCAGCGGCAGTCAGTGTGATTTTGATCACACCCTTGAAGGCACTGAGGAAAGAGAACTCCAGAGCTGCTTTACGAAGTGGCAAGCAAGACTGATGGGAAGAGTGTGTTTGGAGCAAGAGGGAAGACTGACTGGGATCTCTGGCCATGTGTCTTTGACTGTAATGAACTCCTTTTATTTAAACATTCACAGTACAGTCTGATCACACCTCACAGCATTAGCAACAGAGTCCGTCAAGCTCAAGGGCATGCGGCTGCTGCAGACTCAGCTCCTGCTGGGTCATCAGAGCTGCTGCTTCCTGGAGAATCACAGAGGTGTGAAGCAAACAGCTCTGTCAACCACACAAAAAGGTTTCTATCATCTCTGCCATCTCCTGAGGTATGCAGAATGATTTCCAAGGCAAGACCAGGGGGTGGGGGGCAACCCAGCCCCCAGCAGAGCTTCTAGCAAAGCACAAAACTGAGCGAGCCAGGCCAAGAGGATGGCAGGCCTGCTAGCTGGAGAACGGAAGTCTCTGGGGCTCACAGAAAGCTGTACTACAGGCTATGAAGTGTGAACCCCATCCTGGAAACAGCGGCTGGAGGCTTTTGACATCTGCAAGCAGGGTTCCCAAGGAGGCCGACTCAGGAGATTATCTGAGACTCAGGAGGGAAGGATGGAAGCCGAGAGCTGGAGTCCAAGGTGAGAACTCGCCTCCTCCATCAGTTGTGCAGGAAGCTGGCTGAGCATTTGCTGGGTAGAGCTGAGGACTCTAGAAGGGCAAGGTGCTGCACGGTCCACTCCCAGCAGGCACTGGCTCTCCAAGAAGAGCTCCTCCTCTAGGAGTGGGTACAGGAGGCAGCTCAGAGATGTCTGCACATAAGAGCAGAGTTCCCAGCCACAGAGGAGTTCAGGGAAGGGAACTGGAAGGGGCACACAGGTGGGAGAGGGGAGAGGAGCCAGGTAGGTAGAGCAAGGCTAGCATAGGGTACCTCTGGCCTCTGGCCTCCACACCCCCGCTGCAGAACCAACACATGGAAGCTCTTTTCACCTGAAGCATCTTTGGGTTTTCAATTTGCACTGTGTATGAAGTGTAATTCTAAGAATTATTCAGCAACTTTTCCATTTCTGGGGAAGAGGTGTTAAGGGCATCTGGCATAGGACCAGGATGTGCAATGCCCAAACTTGACCCTTCAGCCTGGATCCGCCTCCTCATGAAAGTAAGGGATGGCTATTGTAGAGTAAATGGGACAGTTTATCTTGTATTTCAAAGCAAAAAATGGCCCTAGGAGCCCAGCTGACCCTGCAACGCTACCACCACCTTGCTTGGTGGCAGCAATAGCTTTCTTCCTACTGCACAGTGGGTAGCATTAACCAGGGCCTGAAAGCAGCTGCCACCAACCTCATCCTCAGATGCCTGAGATTTAGGAAGATCCCCAACTTGGAAGTGGAAGAGGAGGAATCAAATTTAGGGTTCCAGCACAGCCTCCACTTACTCCCAGGAACCGTGCTGGTCCCTGGGCAGGGGACATCACTGCCCATGCACTCCATGGCAGAGATGACAAAGTCCCCTGCTGCCCTTTCTGAGCATCGTTTCCATCTGGGACCTCCTCAGGGACTGTTAAGGCCGCATCAGTCCCTGCAATGGAGCCATGACAAGCAAGCTCACCTTGGTGAGCTTGGTAGCTTGGTGATGAAGTTGGTAGCAGCTGCTTTCAGGCCCTGGTTAACGCTACCAAGGATTCCACCAAGCTCACCTTTGCGACTTCCCAGTTCCCCAGAGCACCCTGCCTGCTCAGCATCTCTGAAGCGGGGAGCTAAGCTCACATCTGGAAGCCTCACTCTGCTCACTCACTCCTCCAGGGATGGCCAGTGCATGGCGGTAATTTCAGGCTGAGCTGGAAGTGGGAAAGCTCCCTGCTCCCATGTTTCAGGCATGGTGTGGACACACCACGGGCAGCCTGGACCTCAGCCACTGTCTCTATTCAGTCTCAAAGCTCTGTGACATCCACTGCATATGGAGGCCAGTACAAAAGGGCTAGGACCTTGGTGAGGGAGTCCCAGAGACACCAGAGTGTCAGGGCAGTGAGAATTCAGCACCCCTGTGGCACCACCATCTGCTTTTTTCTGTCAACAACTTCATCCTGCCCCTGGCTCCCTGAGAATAGTCCCTAGAAGCAGAGAGGATCACTGGCCTGCCCTACAGATGCTGTGCTCACCAGCACATGGGTGTATACACCAGCTCCTTAGAACAAAGCTCCACCACAGTGGTGCACGCCTATAATCACAGCATTTAGGAGGCTGAAGCAGGATAATCACTTCAAGTTTGAGACCAGCCTGGGCTATTTAGTGGGTTCAAGACCAGCTTGAATTATATAAGGAGATCTACTCTTATAACAAAATAAAATAAAACACCAAAGTTGTGTTCCATTTACCTATCCATCTAAGAGAGGCCAATTTCTTAATCAAATCTCTTATCCATAGCTATGCTTATATCTATATCCATCTATATAAAACGCCCTATCTGTAGTTTCTTTAGATAGGGGTTTTTAGAAGCCACACAGGAGCCAAAGGAAAGGAAATTTCAACAAAGATGCAAAGATCACCAGTGGGATGCCAGGGCCACAGGGCCAACCCAGAATCAGTGTCTGCCTGTCAGGTAAGGTAGAGGAAATGCCCAGGTACATAGAGATTCTGAAGTTCATTGCTAGAAGTCCATTTCCCTCTGGGAGGGGTGGACAGAACCAAAAATGCCCCTGAAAGGCAAGTATCTGATCAGCTGCTACCCAGTGACTCAGGTCCCCTCGCCACCTCTCTCTGAGTAGAATGGAGAGGCTTCACCCCATGTCAGATCCTCTCCTGCCAGCACTGCAGGGCCCAGCATGACATCGGCTCTGCTCTTCAGGTAAGTGAAGGGTAGGAACAAGAACCTCCATTAAGGCTTGCTGAGAACTGTGATAATATCCTAATTAAGATGAAATCACAGAGCCAGTGGAAAGTAAAAGTAAACAATTACAGCATGCTTCTGCCTTAAATATGTCCAGAGGACTTGGCTTGTTTTGTTTCTTCATTTATATTTTAATTTTTGTGGACAACCCATAGCCAGGTATACTGTTTCTCATATACATGAGCCACTTTGATGTCAATTTGAGATGTCAGACAATTTCTAAACTCTGATTTAGCTCCTCAAAAACGAAAGTCAGGCTGAGGTTTCCAACCTCTCTTTGTGTCTAACTCCACTTGGGAATCCTGGATCCAAGATTCTGATAATGCTATATTCCCCACTAGAATTTCTTCCCTCTGGACATTCAAGGGAGTTTACTAGGAACAAATGTTAGCCAAACTCATGGTCCCACCCTCCGTACACAGCACTCACCAGCCTCACAGCTGGGATTACAGAATGCCATACAGTTTAGAGAAACATTAGCTCTGAGGATTAAGAGGTAGGGTCAGGGCCAATGGCCAACCCCACCAGTACAGATGACAGCAGTCACAACACAATAGCTACAGTGGGCAAGAATCCAACCACATAATTTTAATGCCGTCAGTGATGGGGCTACCCGTGGAAGACTCAATTAGAAAAGTATCATGTGCCCAAAATGCGCACGCAGTTTTACAAAACCAAAGGAAAATCAAAGCCTACCCTTTTGGTAGCAAAGACAATGTGCTAAGTTAATCTGTGAAATAATCCAATACCCTAACAGTTTAAGAGACAAGCTCATAGAAAAAACTATAGATAAATATTGTTCCATAGATAGATAGATAAATTTGAATTTTAATTCCCAAAAGTAAGCAGGAAAATCAAAATAGGTAATGGGTAGAGACTGAAGTCTCTATTAAACATTATCCTATAAAAGAAGAATTGCCCCATTTTAATTCTGAAACTTTTTTTTAAATGTCTTTGGTACAGGGACTTACTGCACAGCTCAGACTTATAGTGATCCTCTTCTTTCAGCCTCCCCAGCACTGGGATTACAGGCATGTGTCACTATGCCTGGTTTTGGTGACCGGTTCAACATACCAGCGGCAGGGCTGGCATGGTATGTGGTACCATTTGAACCCGGGTCCTTGCACTTGCCTAGGCAGGCACTTAGATTGCTAAGCTATCTTGCTGGCCTTAATTCTGAGATTTCTTGACCCTTCGTGTTTCTCATTTCCTTGACGTGTTTCCATGAGAATTTTATTTCAAGAACTCATCCCCACATTTCTCTTGTTCCTTGTTGAGTATTTTTTTTAGTTTTCTTTGTTTCTTTTTATCAGGTCAGACATGATAGATGTTAGCATTTCCCCTGCCTAACTTGACTTCTATAAAGAAAAACATTTGTCTCCTAGATAGTAACTTTAAATTCACTGACATAAAAATGTTAAAGCTTAATGAGCACTTTTTTTGAAAAGGAAGTCATTTTATGGAGAGCATTCCTGAGCTGGCTCTCTAGTCCTCTGCATGCTTTTCTCCCCTCTTCTTTGCATGCACCATAAACTCCAACTTCTTGAATTAATTTTAGATTTTAACTTTTGACACTTTCTTTGCAAATATAGGATCTTTAAAAGAAAGAAGTGAAAACAGCTGTATAAACATCAGACCTTCAAAACCTAAATGATTTTTTATAAATGTTGACTTTAATTGTTGAGGAGGAGGTGGTAAAGACTAGAAAACCCACCATTGATGTATTTACAGCAATTTAATCTGTCTTTATTATTAAAATTGCTTTTCATTTCTGTGAATAGCAGTACTGGGCAATAGAAAATCATGCTTAAAAACATCAATTTATGGGTTTTGTGATTTTTTTTGTTCCTTTTCCCTCAAGCCCTTTTGAAGAAAACCTTTGAACACCTAAGAGTGGTGCTTAAACTCTTTAAGCAGCTGGAAGTTCCTGTATAAAACACATGAGCCTTTCACTCTTAGAACTCTAAGATCTGGAGGGAGCCCTCAAAAAATAATGATTCAAGTTGGTAAGCACTTCCTGCAAAGAAGTGAAGGGCAAGCCACAACCACGCTGAAAAGTTAATCAAGAGCACTCTGCCTGTGCTCAGAGCAGGTTAACCTGCCGCAGTCAGGCAGGGCACAAGCCCCAGAAAGTGGAGGGGAGCTCGATACACCCAGGTCTATGAAGACCTCAGAGGGGCTAAGCTTTGCATTCCTACTGAAGTTTCCAAAAGAATGATGCTTTGAGCAGACACCTCTGCCAAAGGAGAAGATCTGACCTGTCTTGTGTCCACACCAAATCCTCCCAGTGACAGCAAGAGGATTTCTCAGGACTTTCAAACCAAATATCATCAAAACACATATGAACATTACCACTGTCTGATGTTCTTGCTCAGGGCCATACAGGAGAGCTCTGGCAGTGTGGAGAAGCTGTGAACTTTGCAGCTACCACTTAGTAAATCAGTTTTGTCACTGGCTCTGGTGAATCTGTCAGCTATTTTGAAAACAACATTACAAACTCAACAACTTTAAATTCCTCAAGATATCACCCAGCCCAAGAAATCTCTCTTCTTGGATAAGAAAAGATCCCTGAGATGAGACGTTCCATTGTACTCGGAGAACTGAAAGTGGTGTAACAGTTGGTATGTCCATAAAGCTATAGTAACACAACTGAAGGGAATCTCTCTTCAGATAGTATCCCGTGTGTGTGTGTGTTTGTGTGTGTGTGCACGTGCGTGTGTGCATGTGTGTTAAAACATCCTTTGCTAAGATGCTGATAAAATTAGAGAAATATTTTTTTCCTTTTTGATGTCTTTACTCAGAAAAATAAGAAAGCATGCCCATTTCTCTCCTTCTTCAATTTTACTAGTTTTATGTTTTAATAGCAAGTGTTCATTCAAGAATGCCCAGGAAAATATGAGAGTTTTACTAGCAACAAGAAAACAACTAGCTCAGCATGGTGGCACACACCTATAGTCCCAGCAGTTGGAGAGTTGAGGCAGGAAAATTGCTGTGAGTTCAAGACCAGCCTGAACTGCATAGTGAAATCCTGTCTCAGAAACACAAGTCAGAGGGAGAGACAGAGAGAGAGAGAGAGAGAGAGAGAGAGAGAGAGAGAAATGGCAAAATGTTCAATATAATAGAGTGTGATTACAATACAACCTGGAAATGTAATATACAAATGTGACATAAAATGAAGACTGAGAAAAAGGAGGCACACCTGAGGCAATTCTACATTTTTAAAAATTTCTTTTTAATGTTCATATAGAATTATCTTTTGAGTTAAAGAAATCTCAAGTAAATACATGATCACATAGTGAATAGAGATCCAAAGACTAAAACCCACAATAACCTACCAGACCATACATATTTCTCTCTGTAGCCATTTCAGCATGTCTTTCCAAAAGAATTCAAACGTCAATTCTTTTAACTTGTAACTGATGAGTATGATTTACTGTATCCCAGCTAACTACTAACCCAATTTGCATCTATGCGTCAGTCCTCTAGAATGCATCTAGGTCCTATTAAGACCCTTCCCTGATGGGTCAGTGTATAGAGAAGCAATTTAGAAGTCTTCATGATGTTCCAATCAGCCATAAGCTCCTGCAGGATTTATGATCCATTTGTTCTCTTGTTGACAACCTACATGTCACCTGGAGAGCATTCTTCGGGCTGAAGGTCCACCCTGGTTCCCATTAAAATAATATCCAGTGCTTCCTAGACCAAATATTTGCCTCCATCTCTCCTCTCCTCTCCTCTCTTACACATGACACATGGTTATAGGTTTGCTGTAATGCTGAACTTTCAGGTTTTTGACCACGTCAATGACATGGTTTTATCTTCTTCTTTTCAACACTGATACTAGAAAATCATATGAGGACAATGATCTTTGAGCAGCCCAATATCCACTTTTACCTAATGAGTTTTTAAAAGATGATTTCTTTCATTGGATGCACACTCTGTCCCTGGATTTAATTAGCAAGACACAGATTATGCTTCATGCAGAGCTGTTCTGGGTCATCACAAGGCACCTTCCCCTGAGACTCAGGCTTCACTCCAACTTTGACTACTCTGAAGTGCTAGGCAAAGTCCAGCCACCACCTCCTACCCTGGCCCCAAAATAATTATATACATGTTGAACAGTGCAAAGAGCAACAGAAAGAAAAAGAAATCCCCAAGGTCTGGAACCAAAGAAAGAAATTAAGTCCAAGATAGTAAGTGCCAATGGAATCCACAGTAACCATGAGACTTGTGTTATAAACATAGGTCCTTAGGTGCTATGGTCAGGGCTCTGCAGGGACAAAGGACACAGTTTACAATCTGGGGTGGGGGAGGAGGTAATATAAGATAGATGAGTAGAAAGAGAAAGACAAAGACAGGATGAGAGCTTTATCAATTAATTGATCAATAGATGAAAGATCCATGACCCTCCAAACCCCTAGGGCTCTGGCAACAGCAAACAGAAAACCTACTCTGTGGATCACAAAGAAAGCAAACATGCCCTCTGAAGATGAGCTTACAGCAACTACTACAAAATACACACGAGAAAACAATGAAATAATCAGATTTTGGTGGAGGCACAAGAGGCAAAATGAAGGAGGATTGGTATCCCAAATATTATGGACAAAAGATCAACCCAAAGCATCTGCACAATAACTCCAACATGACTCTTTAAAAGATAATTGAAATCATAATGAAAAGCAGCACAGGATAAACCAAAACAAGGTAGCACTGAAATAACTAAGGGCCACTTCCAGAAATGCCCAGCGGGCACAGTTTTAAAATCCAATTTCTCAAAAATGATGATACCCATCAGTGCAAAACCTAAAAACGAAGGAAAGTGGAGAGAGAATTTGGGCAGGGAGCACTGGATCTGTAGGCTTCCCAAGATGTTCCGTGCTACTGAGGATTTCTACAGTGGGCAAACAGTGAAAAGAGAAAATAAAAAATATTCAAAAGATATGCTTGGGAAGAAATGACAACCAGATTTAGTGGATGGAGAGTGAAGCTAACAAAAAAAGAAGAAAAATATAATGGAGCCAGTGCAAAATAAATATAAAGAAAGCCACATCAAGCCATTTCATGCTGAAACATCACAAAGAGGAAGAGAAAGTATCGAAGGTGAGTGGAGAGCAGAAATGAGATTATCTACAAAGGGGATGATTTGATGGACATGGGATTTCCAATCGGGAACAGGAGATGCCAGGGGCAGTAAAATCTAGTAATGTCTTCAAAGTGCCGAGGGAGACGACTGGGAACCCGAAAATCAATGCCAGGCAAAGCTATCGTGCAAGGACAGGCAAATGGAAGAAACACTGGAGTAGACTGAAAGCTCTCAATACTCACAGACATTTAATTAAAGGACCATCAGATTATATCTTCAGTAAGGAGGAAATGAAATCCAGAAAGGAAAAGCAATAAATTCAAGAAGTGAAGATGAAACAAAAATATTAGAAAGCATGACGGTAAATCTAGATAAGCGTCCCTGACACAACTGAAAATATGGTAATAATGATCAAGTTGCAAGGGAGTTTAAAAAGGAGGGCAAGGAGTAATGGCTTACACACCTCTAATCCTACTGGTCTGGGAGACTGAGGCAGGAGGATTGTTCAAACCCAGCTTGAGCAATTTAGTGACTTAATGGGACACTGCCTCAAAAAAGAAAGATGGCTGGCAAGATAGCTCAGCTCTCTAAAGCTCCTGCTTAGGCAAGCTTAGGCAAGCACAGGGACCACAGTTCAATCCCCAGCACCACATGCCTTGTCAGTCTACAAAGGTCCTAGGGTCAATTCCCAGTGCCATCAATGCCATCAAGAAACAAACACACCCTAGTAGAGCTAAAATGCAAAGGAAGTAGTAATCCCATGAGTGATGGGAGGGGTACCTCAGGGGCTCTTGTTTTTGGGAAGTGGCTGGAAATAATGCTTTGGATTTCACAAAATGAAAGATGACTGGGAAAATGTAAGAACTCAAGTAGAATTAAAATGTCCAAATTCCAAAAGCAGTAGGTGGGGAGAGGAGGCATAGATAAGTTTATACATTCAGGCAAACTGTAAAAATGGAAACCATAGACCAAACTGATAGTAGATACAGATATACTCTCTAATTAAAAATATATTGTATCTAAATAAATATCATGCATCAAAACACGAATATTCTCCATCTGAGTATTTTTTTGATACAGGTTCTCACTATGCATTTCAGACTTGCAGTGATCCTCCTGTCTCAGCCTCCCCAGCATTGGGATTCCAGGCATGCACTACCACAGCTGGTCTTGGGACTGGCACAATCTGTCTGTGTTCCAGCACGAGCATGGCATGCAGTATTGGGGATCAAACTCAGGACCTTGCACTTACCAAGCAGGTACTTATGCCACTAAGCTATCTTGCTAGCCCTGTCTGGGTGATTTTTAACAATTCAGTTATAGTCTATATACTATAGTATACTCTATGAAAGCTATATCCAAATGGTAAATAAAGAGAAAATTTAACTCAAATTTATTGAAAAGCACTAAGCTAATAAACCATTAAAGCAGCTCAGCTAAAAGCAAAATGAAAGCTGGAGCAGCAATTTTACTATCAGAAGAACAAAGAGTTGAAGACAGAATTATTTATTAGGGGTAAAGAGGGCTTAATGGTGCAAAGGTAACTATTTGTAGATGAGGTGCAGGTTTTTGTTTTTGTTTTTGTTTTGTGAGATCAGGGATTGAACTCAGGCCCTTGTACTTACCAGAATAAGGCAAGCACTTATTCTACTGAGCTATTTTCCCGGCCTGAGGTGCAGTTTTAAAAGAGGGGGCCCACTAATGCTCAACTTCATCTTCACATGCTGGTTCTTGCCAGTTTACAGGAAATGTTCACTCTAAACTACATTTTGAGCACCCTCTTAGATTGGTGTGTAAGGAACTTGGTATCAATGTGTCCCCCCAGGGAATGAAGAAGGAACACCTATAAACTTACTTAAGATGGCTTAGTCAAGTCACAAATGACACCAAGCCCTTAAAAACAGAAATCAGTGCCCTTTAGTCAGTTTCCTAAAGCAGGTAGCATGATTGCTACTTGCCTGGCTACTGGAGACATGTGTCCTCTCAGAAACGAGTAAGACATGAAACCTGATGATGTTACTATCCTTGTTGGGCTTGATGGACCCATTCATTAATTCAGACTTAGTCATGACAGCCCACCACCTGAGGACATTTCAATGAAAGCGGAACACAGTCCTAATAGGAAGGGTAGATCTCCTCTCCTACCTTCTTTCCAGTAGCAGCTTGTCATTTGGGAGATTACATAAGAATCCTCTCCCAAGTGTCCCTGACCCAAACACAGGCACCAGAAAGCAGCAGCAGACCATGCACCTGCAGACTGTTATCATTCATGGTGACAACAAGCAAGCATCCTGGTCATTTCTCCACTTCTTCTTCTGACCCATTGCCCATAGTGGACAGACTGTTGTCCTGGTGATGCAATGAGGGTGACAAATGACCCCAGAAGAGCCACATTCATTCTCATCAGGAGGGGCAAACAAGGGATGCCATGTCCCTATACAGTTGGCTTCTCCCTGGGAGCCCCCACAACAGCCCCCAGCCAGTCACCACAGCACCAGCTCCCTCAGGATGGCAGGTCAGCTGAGGACATCAGTGGCATCACCACTTGCATTCTGCCCTCTGAGCCACAGGCTCGTGCAACCCCTGTGGCAAGTACATGAGTGTGTATCAGTGGGGATGCAACCGCAGGACGCTCCTTTTAGCTATCATGAAGATGACTATCACATCACTGCCAACCTGAAACACCCAAGCCCATCCCAATTGTCATAAAGACTTTTTTATTAAAAGGCAAATAAATGTAAATCAATTATTAGAGCTGCAAATACTCAGTGCTAGGAGAAGTAACCATTAAACCATGGATTTTTAGTTAATTCTCTGCCTTGCTAAAGCATTAACCACTGTGGGATTAAACTGCCAATAAAGGTATTTGCCCACAAGACCCACTGCCTCCTCACCAGGACAAAATCTCAGCACTATAAGACACCTGAGAGGTAGCACCTGATCCAGCACCACCAAAGGACTCTTAGCACCATGTTACTCAACTCAACTCGAACAAGGCCTCAAACTCCTGAGATCCCCTGTACTGCTTAGGTCCCTGGAGACCCAAGGTCCTGCTGAGACACAGGCCTTTGGGGAGGAGGTGGTGGACCAGAGAGGTGGAACCTCGGGCTTCAAGTCGGCATTGGTTCTTTTGTGGCTCTGCCATTCGCCAGTTAGCTGACCATAGTTACGAGTCCTTTTCTAACCAACAGACTCCACCTCAGAGCTGGAGGGGCAGATGTGGACAGGGGGGCTAAAAAGCATGTGGAGAACAGAAGCTGTCGCAATAGCTGGTTATTATTAGTGCCAGTGGCATTTTGGTAAAATTTGCCTGGGAGGCAAAGTCCCGTGTGTAGTACTGTCAGTGTCCACGTCACTGGTGGCCAGCCACGAGCTACCTATGTGATATCACAGATGCAGACCCGGGAAGAGAGGCACGCAGGCAGCTCCCTCTGCCCCGGCCCTGCAGTCCCACCTGTGTGACCCTCCAGGATTTCCCCAGGTGTGGCCAGGTGATAACACCCACAGGGCTTGCAAATACTTAATGGATGAATGAATGATGAGCGATTGATTAGTGTTAAGATTCTAAGTGATTTTCACTTCTTCATAATTTAGTATCACTTGGAACTGAAACTGGGAAAAAATATTTTGATGAATATTTTCAAAGGGCAGGGAGAGAAAGAGCACAGATCGTTGCCTGTACTTGGCCATGAACATACGGACAGTTCCAATGCCCAGCAAGATGCCAGGCACATAGCGCAGATCCAGTGTATGTCTGTGGGATGGGGTGGGATGGGACAGAATGGAGTAAGAATCCAGAAAAGATGAGCGTTAGGTCAGCACAGGGAATATCCAAACTCTAGGAAAAAAGGAAGTCTAGGGCCAGGGAGATAGCTCAGTGGAATAAGTGCTTGCCTGGCAAGTGCAAGGTCCTGAGTTCAATCCTTGACACCACCAAAAAAAAAAAAAAAAAAATCAAAGCAAGTCTACACTCCCAGGCTTCGTTTTGCCATAAGCACTCCTGGAGGAAATGCCCACGGAGTCCCAGAGTGAAAGCACCCTAGGACACCTCGCCATCACTTGGGCTTGTTCTGAAACACACTTCAGTTTTGACTGCTGAAATATTTCAGAAGCCAAAGAATTCCAGCAATGCCCTGAGATTCACCTGCACACAGAGCACCTGAGGGATCTCGATGTGGCCTGGAAAGTCACCGCAAAGTGGGGCCTGATGGGAACTCCTTCCGGGAAGAGATGCTCATAGGGAAGCACAGCTCCTCAGGGCACCCATCTTCCTCTCCAGCCCTCCTCCAGCCCTACGAGCTCTGGTGTGGACTCAGAGAACCCCGGCCAGCCTCTCCTAAGCAACGGCAGGGGCGGGTGACTGTCGGCCCAGGATGGGGGAAGCGGCACCCAGCACAGTGCACAGGCGAGTCCGGGGGGACGCTGCACTTCACCCAGGCGGCCGCCTACATTCCCAGCAGTCCCATGGACTTTCTTCATTATGTACGAATGCAGCAGGCGGGCGGATTGCCTGGCCCTCCTCCCACTGCCTGCCTCATGACTGTATTTGTTGATGACAGACAGCTCACGAGCATAACTCCTTCCTGCCCTCAGCGCTGGCGAGTCACTGCAGACGTTCGCCCTCTCACAGTGCGCACTCCCAGCATCCATGTCATTCACAGTCCAGCCATGCCTCGCCTTTGCTTCTTAAGTGCTTCCTAAGTTGTTCCCACTCACTTTCCCACTGAACCTCACTGCCACCCCAGCATTCCTCACTCCTGGCCTTGCAGTTAATTAAAACTGTGGCCCTTGGTCTCCACAAAAGGAATACAGAGGCACATGACATCTTCCAGAATCCATGTGAGCACCCTACATGTAAGATTTTACCTTACGGGGCAGCTCAGGAAACCCTTCACAGTGTACAAGGTGGATCTGCATTTCAGTCTCCCTGGCCTGACACTGTTTACAGGGTCAGAATTTATTACCTGCCTATGGCTTCATAAATTAGCTGGTTGAACTATTGCCACACCTCAGAATGCTGTCATATCCATGAATTTACAGAGCTGTGGCTTCGGGGAGCACCACTGTGATCACTCTGCAGCAGCACCAGGAGCATTAATTTTATCCTGAGAGACCATTCATCACAGTTATTATGAGAATACCAACACAGACAAAAGAGGAAGAAGACAGGCCAGGGAGGGTCTAATTGCCTGACTGGGTCCCCAAAGAAAAGGAGACGCTGAATAACGGCTGCCAGCTTCTGGGGCTCTGCATATGCTCAATGTGAGTCCATTCAGAGACTTCCATCTGAGTGGCAAGCACAGTAGTACAGAGCCCAGGGAAAGCCCTCGGAGCGCCAGCTGGGCACAAGGGCCACGTGTTCCGCACTAAATCTGTGTTGCTGGTGTTCGTTGCAGACTCCCTGACTGCATACGATATTCCTTCAATGGATTCAGCATCTTCAGCAGGGACCGTCAGCTGCTCAGCTGTGTGTGCTGTGATCTAGTTCTATGGGCTCTGGGTTGGCTTGCAGGGCAGAGCACCTATCCAGTAAAGAGCCTTCCCTCTGTTGTTCTTTATTTCTCCAGGAACTAAACACAGTGCCCATGTGACAGCCAAAACTGACTCCCCAGGTTTTTTCATTTCTATTGTTCTTAGCCCATCTTTTCAGTCACGGTGGTCACGCTCCCACACCCGGGCAGGTGGTGCTTGGGCGTAATGCACCTAAATTCTTCCTACGTCTCCTCCTTCCCCCCTCTTCCCTCCATCTCCTGGTTCCCTTTCCATCTGTAGAAGATGCATCTCCCTGCTCCCTATCATCTACCTTTATTTTTCTCTTTATTTACACTTTGGATTTCTCACAGAAAAGAAGCCATGCAATATTCAAGCTTCTGGGCCTGGTTCACTTCCCTTACCATTGTGATCTCAGGGCACACCCATTGCCCTACAAATGCTTCAAATGACTTCTGATTTCTAACTGCAAAATACCACATGCATTCTACAGCCCTTCAGCTAGCCTGTCAGCTTTAAAAGAGATAATACTGAATGACTACTAAAAGAATTCACTGGTTTATGTATTGGAAAATACATGTTACTGTCTTACAGACAAGGGACTGAATTGTTCAATAAACTTAAAATGACACATGCTAACCCAAGACCATGTTTCCCTCACCAAGATCCCCAAGATCTGAAGGACACCACAAAAGGCTGGCATGACCAGTGACATCTATGTAATGGCCAAGTGCAGATCCGAGAGATGGAAAGGATGGCTGGACATGGACCTCGCCATCCACCCTGAGCTAGGGTAGGCCTCGCTCCCACAGCCATCCTTTCTCCTCCCCTTCACTGTGGACTTAGCTGTGGGCTTCAACTTGGCCAGTGAGGTCGGTGACAGTGGAAATGTGCCAATTCCAGAGGGCAAGAACAGGGAGAATCACAGTCTTCCCTGGCCCCTGAAACTTGCACCCACTGCCATGAGGAGCATGTCTCAAATAGGTGCAGCCGCTCCAACCTGCATCCCAGAACAACAGGCACACACAGCCCACAGAGACCAGCTGATCTGATGGGAAATCCTTAGGGTGGGATGTGGGAGCCATAATTACAAGCCACTGTGTTTTTCAGTGCTGCCTGTTACTGCAGCAAAGCTGACTAACACATGTAAGGAAACCTCAGTAGTAAAAGAGAGCTCAAAATGTAGGACCAGTCTTGCTCCAAGATACCAGGTCACCAAGCTAAAAGAGTACCAGGAAATTGTAGGAGATGCCTGGTAGCTAAAGCTGCTCAGCCCTGAAGGGGGCTCTGATGGCCACTCCATTCAGCAGACACCGCAGAGCAAGAGTGAGCCGGCTTCCCTTGCAGAAGGACTCAGGACGGTGGCCTCAGTGGGCACACACCTGGCCATACGAGAGGACAGTGCTGGGGGGAGCAGGGGCAGGAAGCATGTTTCAAGGGTCTACAGGACATGGGAGAAAGTGGCCAGGGCCCCCACACCAGTCTGCTGCTTGCAGCCAGCCAGGGATGCAGAAGCCTCACTGTGACCCCAGGACAGGCTTTTCCTGCTGCTCAGGCAGCACAAGTCGCCCTGCAGCAGCCTTCCTCCCAGCTGGCGCTGGGGCTGCCTAGAGGAGAGGCACCTGCCTGGTGCCTCGGTCTGGAGACACCCGGCCCCTGGAGGATTCGAAGGACTCCTCCAGGATCAGGTCACATGTACGCGACACCCAGACATACAACACAGACATACCATGTAACACATGGACACCAACATAGATATACCATGTAACACACAGACATGTAACACCCAGCATAGAAAACACACAGACACCCAACATACCACCCACCAAATACCCACACACACAACACACAGACATATACATAAGACCCACATGATACACACGGAAAGCAGATGCTACACATACAGTGCGCATACACCATGCCACCTCCACCGTAGTCTTCCAGACAATGTGTCTGGAGAAAGAAACAGGAAATCGGAACTGAGATTCAATTCTCCTTCATTGCCTAGCAGGCTTCAAGTTAGTGATGACGAGTGAACTTTAAGGCTTCTGTGAGTTGTCCCTGCAGTGTCATCACCTCCTAGTATGATTCCACTGGCTCTGCAGTGTGCCCCACTGCAGAGACTCAAAGTCCTACACCCTGACACGTGACCCACCCCCTGTGGTGACGAAGCTAAGGACACTTCACGCTGACCACAAACACAAGGCTGGGGCCAAGGTCTTCTGCCTGCCAGGGTCAGAGCTGCCAGTGAAATCTGCATCCAGGTCCCTTTTGTCCCACCACAGGAAGCACTCTTCCATAAATAAATGTCACAACATGTGACACTCAATCCTAAAGGACATCTGTGTGATTTCTTGGATAAAGCACAATGGAAGTGAGTCACTTCCTCCCTAGGGAATGTTTCACAGTAGTGCTCAGAGTTGTAGTAATCACTTATCAAACACAAACCTTCTTGAGAAGTTGCTCACTAAAAAAGGAAATTGTTTATGCATCTCTGTTTTCACCCTTATTCAGGCTATATCTAAACCCTAGAGAAGAGCTCTAGAAAATCAAGACATGTCGCTAGGTTACTGGCTCTGTACTTAGGATCATCTGCCACCAACCAGGCCACCACTCTGGGGTCCACCAGGGCACTGCTGGCTGTCTCCAAAACGTACAGGGCAGGGCTACAGGCTCTTGCACACACTGACTGCTCCTCCTTCCACATCTGGTTGACTCCTGTCCTGCCTCTAGACACAGCTCAGTGTCCTAGCTGGGAAGCCACCTGACATCCTACTAGTCCTACTGAGACCTTCTTTAGTCCTCCTGGAGCGCTGGGTCAGAAGCCAGGGACAGGAGTCTTAGTGTGACTGCTCGGCCTGCAGCTCACGAGCTTTATGACCTTGGACAGCTCCTATGACTTTCCTGTGCCTCAGTTTGCTCCTCTGTAGCATGGGGTCATATAAGCGCCCCACTGACAAAACATGAAGGGAATTCACTGTTTAGCAGCAGCTGTGCAAAACACCTCTGGTGATCCTTAGATAACACGCAGCTGGTGTTCACCATAGACACTGCTTGCTTCGTTGGGGTCATCACTACATGTATTACAGTTTTGCACAAGTGGAACTGTTTCTCTCTTTGAGTTGTGTGTTATTTCAAAAGAATGTGCTTTATTTAATATCCCAGATCCAGCAAATAACTTGGCATTTGAAAGATGTTTTTTGAGAATGCTGAATGAATGAATGAATGCATGAATGAATGAATGAAATTTAAAATACCTAAGATCCTGCCACCCTATCCCAAAAGAACATGTGATGTCAGCTCTGCTTGAGGAATGAATACATTGCTTCATAAAACCTCTGGAAACTAAAAGCTCCCCTAAACCTTTCCTTCTCTGATTTCTGGTGTCATCTATTTTGTCTTAGGAGCAACCAAGCGACTAAGACAAAGAGTGTCTCCCTCATCTCCCCCTGCTGCCCCTCCCTTCTCCTCTGCTTCCTGTCCTTCACACCCTGAGCTGCTCTCCTCTGCCAGGCCCCTCTGCCATGCTGTGCTGCCTTGGAACCAGTGACCATGGGCTGAACCTTCCACAAACCATGAGATGAAATAAACCTTTTCCTCTTAAAATGGGGGTGTCAAGTATTGCATCACAGAGATAAGAACGAGTCTGAAGCAGAAGCCAAAATGAAAAGTTTGCCTCTTGGGGTTAAAGGTCTGAGGAACAGAGGGATGTGATCTGCCCTTAGTGGTCAGGGTCACTGGCCTCTCCAACACCTCTCTCGTGACCCCTCCTCATCATCACAGCCTCCCTCTCCAGAGCTTCACTCTGGGATCATCTTCTCTCTGAGTTCTGGGTCAGGGCTTGCCTCTAGGAGTCTCATTCCCAGGAGTCACCAGGAGAAGGCAGACAGCATGCCCCAAAATGGGTGAAGTCCAGCGAGCCTGGTCTCTCCCAGTCTCACCTGAGGTGGCATTCACAGAAACACTTCACTGTCAAATCAGTCCCAAGATACAAGTGCTGCCCCTACACTGGCTGTTTCATTTATGGCACAGTTTTCTCAATTGCTTCCGCACTTACTAAGAGTGTTGGCAGCTGGGCATGATGGTGTACACCTATAATCCCAGAACTCATGAGGCTGAGGCAAGAAGACCACCACAAGTTTAAACCTAGCATGGGCTATGCAATGAGCTCAAGTCCAAGCTGAACCACATAATGGGAACTTATCTCAAAACAACAACAACAACAATAATGTAGATGTTATGGTGACAAGTTAGAATAATCTCAGATAAACTCATTGAAGTAGACCAAAGAAGACACCAAAATAAAATAATGTTTGGAACTCATTTGAATAAAACACTGTGGTGATAAGATGCTGCTTGTCCTCATGGTGAGAAGGGTCCATAAACCTGTAAGCCCAGCTGGCATTGTCATGATATCAGACTGTCTTTCTTGACAGAGCGTAACCAGCCCAGCAGTGACACAGTCCCTGCATCCTGGTGTGTGCTGCAGGCCCATACACCACAGAGAGCACTTCAAGGTTAGCTTGTTGAATGAGACCTAAAGCACACAAGCATGGGAGCAAAGATAAGCATTTGATTATTGTTATAATGGGTTCCCTTTGCATCTTTGTAGCTGTGCCTTTTAAAAATTCCATTTACCATTACTAGCTAAATGAAGAAATGGTTTTCTTTCATTTCCCAAAAAATAAAAACCAAATCCAAATTCATATGACTTAGGTGTGAACCTCTGTGCTAGCTCTATGGTGCCACAGGGAGACATCAAAGGTGACCCCCTGAACAGCAGAAAGCCCCAGACCATCTCCTGAGGCTTCACCTGTCCCCAACAGCTCCAGCCCAGAACCCAGCCCTTAACACAGAAATCTTCATGGCCATTCCACATTCACACCATAGCACACTGACTCACTGATGGCCTCTTTAGGTCAAGAAAAGCCAAGTCTTTTTGAATGTGACAACCGTAATAAACCAAGTGGTAACAAAGAAGATAATTTTGACCAAGTGAAAAGTAAAAAAACAAAAATGTGTGTATTAGCTTTAATTGGAAGTATGACTGATTCCTTATAGAACAGATTCAGGTGTGTGGGTATAACAAATGATAAGGTATTAATGACCTCTACATTCATGAAAAGACAAATGGATCAAGTGGTATTTACACACAGTGGAGCACTACTCTGCCATGTAAATGATACTCTTGAGTTGTTTGTACAAAAATGCTCTTATACGAGAGGCTCAAAGCATACATAAAAAGCAAATAAAAAGGTAGAAAATAGGAAATGGGCTCTTTCTCAAAGGGAAGGGGACCGAGAGATGGAGGGAGGAAAGGAAAGGAATGGAAGGGGAGGAAAAGTAACTAAGATGTATGGTGTATGTGCACCAGCTCACACGAGGCATGTAAAGCCTGCCTTTTAAGCATGGGCTGGACAGTCACAAATCAGACTATCAAAACTTAAAGCTGTATTCACAGAAAACATTTTTAAAAATCAACATTAAAAAAATGATTTTTGAGAAAGGGCTTATTGAAAAAGAAATGAAAGCAAGAGTTTGATATTTCATATAGAGAAATGCATGCTCTGAATGTTCTTATGAGTCGCAGTTGAGCTCCTAAAGCTAAAATCCTAAAAAAAAGGAACACAAAATTGCTGAGACATTAATGTCAACCTCTGTTCTAGTAGTTGTATTTGGAAACGTTAGGTGACTCTGTGACCAGAAAAACAAAGCTGGAGTGAGTACCACCTCCCGATGACACTCTGATTCAGGTTACCAAGGATGGGCTGGTAGCATACTAGGGACCTGGCTTCGGGAGTTTGTACCCAAACACATGTGACAGATGGCTTCCTTTCTTGAGAAGGCTCCCAGTGAGAAAAAAGCCAGCAAGCTTTTCTCTACATGCTTCATAGTGTGGGACCTGAGAGTTAATCCACCACATTCAGTATCCCCATTTGTAACTGACAATGTGCAGAGGATGAGACGGATCTGATGGTCCTTGTAGGGAACATCTGGACAAAAATGTTGGAAACATGAAATCAGTGCCCATTGTTTCCCTAGGAAACCAGACCCTTCCAAGCTATTAAAGATATGAATGAGACAGTCACACTGTCTGGTGTCTTCATTATTTGTAAATTTTGTGTTCCTATGCAAGGAAGGGGTGGGCTTCCTTGGGCTTTGATGTGTGTCTTTATGTAATAGTGTAGCAGAGTCTCAAAATATGTAATACTAATGGTAAATGCTTCTAGCACTTGTGATAGTGGCTAACTCAGCAGGGAAATTACCGGAAGGCTTTCTCCCTCTCATCTCTCTGTATTTCTAAGTTTTTCTATTTCCTGGATTCTACTTACGTTATAACCAAAAAGCCACAGAATCATATAAGGTTCATCCAAGTCCAGTCCTTAGTGCAATAAAACAGACATATAAGGGTCAGTGTCACACAGCTTCTCTGATAGGAGAGACCCAAAATATATAGGTAACTTAAAGATCAAAATAAAAGAGAATCCATAAGAAGCCAGAGGTAGACTCTGTGATGGTGAGATGGGGATCAGTGAAGGGAGCAACAGGTAGGAGAAGGAAAAGTAAAAATGATGAAGACTTGAACATGTATTTCCCAGTTCCCCAAGCAGATCGCAATTACTGTGTATCACAGCACACCATAATGATACATTAAAAATAAGTGTAATGAAGTTCTGCTATTTCAACACACAGCTTTTTTCTGATCCAATAAGACTGCTCCAATTTCAGTCATCACATAAGCAACCCATCAAGAAGGCAGATCATTCCTTTTCCACTCAAGACTCCCAGAAGCTCAATCTCCCGTTCACCAACACTTCCTGGGAACTATACACAACCTTCAGCACATTTCCATTAGCCAGGATACAGTCATGTGATCCTTCAACAAATTCCCATTAGCCAGAACACTCATGTGGCCTGTTAGCACATTCCCATTGGCCAGAACACAGTCACTGTATACTCTGGCCACAAAGGAAACTGGGCCATGCAGTCTGATGCTGCATGCCTGCCTTTGCAGCTGACACTCAGGAGTTCTGTTACTGAAAGCCTTCCCTCCCCCATCCCCAGGTAGGAACATTCAGCACCCTCAAAACATACTGTTCCTCACTTTCCCCTTCCCATGAAGGCTATCTTTGGTTAAGAAAGTTCAGCTCACTGGCGCGCTTTCGTGCCATTTCACATCCTTGCAGTTAGGACAGCATAAGGCTGTGTGAGTCACCAAAAATTTGGCTAAAAAAGAGAATCAGGAAGCACTGGTAACACTGCACACCCACATGTCTCTCTTTAAAGCACACTGGGGGAAACTCTGCCTTTAGTGGTAACTGAACATTCTGCTGCTTCTACATATGTCATTTTCAGCAGGGACCAGAGAGCTAAGAGCCCCAGAAGACTTTTATAGCCTTCTCATTTTCTAAGGGATCGCATGGTCCTGGTTTTGACCTCCCTTTTACAACTTTCCTTTCCTTTGGACAAAATCCATGTAATCCTCAGCAACACCGGTACAGGCCTGCCTCATGTCACCACGCATGCACACTTGATACTCCCACCTCCTCCTTCAATCTTGGTAGAGACGTTTATATAGCAGAAAAGCACCACACTGGCTCAGGCTTCTTGCCCATCTCTTCCTCTTGCCCCCATCCCTGGCATCATCTGTCTCCTCCAAGGTCCTTAACCTTAAGAAAGGAAGCTCCACAGACCTGAAGCCTTAGAAAGCGAAACCAAGCCTGCAGACAGCTCCAGAAAGCCTCTGGGCCTCAGAAGCCCCACCTCAGCGCCTCCCCAAATCATTTTCCCTCAGCGCTGTTACGGAGAATCAGACCTGAAGCCTCAAGGTATGGAACACAGTGAGTGACCCCATACCCTCTTAAGTACTGGGAATTGGATCCAGGGCCTTTTCACTGAGCTATATCCACAGCCTTTTATTTTTTTATTTGGGGTCTGGCTAAGTCACTAAGTCATCCACGCTAGGGTCAAACTTGTATTCCTCCTGCCTCAGCCTCCCAGACCACTGTAATATCTCTGAAACACAGTTATTCGGCATTAGAGACAATGTGGATGATATGCACCTTGCAACCTTTCCTGTGCCTGGGAAAGGTCAACTGTGGAGCTGATACAGGGTAGCAGTGGTAGCCGTCCCCTCTAGCTACCACCATCTATTTCCAAAGGTGGCTGGCTGTCCCACACAGCCTGCCTAATCCCAGCACAACTGAGGTCAAAATGACATGAGGGAGAACAGAATGCAGGGCAGAGGCCATGTTTTGCTGCTGGAGACACTGAATTCCCCCTACTTTCTGCTACAAAAAATAAATGGAACATCCCAGACAGGAGTTGTCTTCGTGGTGTCTGATCAAAGAGGAGGTGCAGGTGTGGGAGGGGCCAGAGAAGAGAAAGGAAAGACCAGGAAGTTGTCTGGGTGCAAAGGGCTCCACTGAGGAAGGGCTGGGTACTTCTTGGGCCTTTATGCACAATCTTATCTGAACAAAGAGTTCCATAGCTTTTTTAAAAAGTGACATCTGCTTTCTTTCCTTGAACGAATTTTCTCAGGCCAAAGAATGAAGCACCTGTTGGTGGGGAGGAGCTGAGAATCTAAAACTGGAGGAAGCCTTCATCTGGATTCTGAGGGAACTATGGGGTGACAATGGTCTGTGGCTTTAGGAAGCCCATCCAAAACCCATAATTAAGATCCATAATCTACTTAACAGTGTGAGATGAGTTAAATCACTACATTGTAACAAGATAAACTTATAGGAAAAAGCACCAGGATTAACCAAAGAGCAGCTTATCTAAACCATCTGGTTTATACCAGAAGATTTCACCATATCTGACCACTTTGAACCAATACTAGCTCATAATCCAGACAATGTAAGCAACTTAACTTAATAAACCAAAACAGTTACCTAAACAGTAAAAACAGAGAAGACAGGCCTTTCCTAAGATTCTGTAAGAAAGCA
>PVKN010005897.1:0-29654 GCA_004027915.1 Capromys pilorides
CTTGTGGGAAAGCCATCCTTCCAGCTGGAGGGACTTGCCTTCCTGCTAGTGTTGTGTGATTTCCTTTCTTACGTCCTGCTCTGTCCATTTGGAGACCACTCTTATGCATGGTGTCAGGTTTAGGTCTAATTTTGTCTTTCCCTAGCTGGCTTCCCAGTTGTCATAGCACTATTGAGTAAGACACATCTGTTTGTCTAGTGACCAAGATGCCCCTTTTTGGTCCTGAAGTTCCTTACTGCTTTGGTCTGTCTGGACTTTGCATCCTTTGTCGTGCTGGCTGTCTGATTGTTGTACCATCCCATCCTGTCCTACAAGCAGGAACCTCATGGCCTGAGCCATGTGGTTTTTATTCATCTCCTCCCGCCTCTTCGTACATGAACGGTAACTGTGCGTCCATCCTTTGCTGTGTATCTCGGGATGCTGGCCGTGTCTTCCTACCCTTCATCCCTTGCCCACTCCTACCTGTTGCTGCTCTTTCTGTTTTGCTCCCTCTGGGTTCACCAGTTCTCCCTTTAGCTCAGTGTACTTGATCACTTTGTTCATCTGGTTCTAAATTCTGATGGTTACAGATTTATTTTGCAAGTTTTGTCTGGTTCATTTTCTGCCTGCCTGACCATTTTTGTCATTGAGAATAGGTGGTGCATGTAATGCTGTTTACTCCTTATCCTTCCTTCAGAGAAGGTATGGGCTTTCTTATTCCCATTGGCAGAAGGGAAACTGAGGCACAGAGAGGTTAGGAACCTACCTGGAGATACACAAGTGCTAAGTGACAGGATCCCTGGTGACCCTGCTGTTTTATTAAGCAGGCCACATTCACATGCATTCTGCCCAGCATCTGTCTTTCTTGGAGCTGGCATCTTTTTTGGCCCAAATCCCCCAACTGTCTTGGAGGTTTTGATTGTGCCTTTCCGTAGATGTGCATGTTCCTCTAGCCTGGCTCTAGGACAGTACCTGGGGTGCCTTAGGATGTAGGCGTTGAGGGTGTGAGAATTCCTCCTAGACCTCTGCCAGGAATCTTCAGGGATACCTTCTTTCTTGATCAGCCTCTTCTGTTGTCTGACTTCTCCTGAGGGAGTTGTGACCCAATTCACATCTGTCCTGCTGGGAACCGTGAGAGCAACCAGGAGAGGCCAGGTCCTCAGGCCCGGCTGGCTTGTGTGCTGGCCTTCGCCCTGGGTTGGCTGCAGCTGGACTCTGGCCTTTAGCGCTTTGCTCGCTGTGCTGTCAGCTCTGCCTGGTGCAGAGACCCTTCTCTTTCTGCTTGGCCAGCAGCACTGCAGCTTGGCTTTCTGCGAGGCCCTGGTTTTCCCAAACAGCCTTCTCTGTGGCCATGATGAGCATGAGTGATCTGGGTGTCATGAGGGCTGGATGGCTTCTCATTGTCATTGTCCTCTGTAGTACAGGAAGAGCCCAGCTCACTCTGTCAAGATCTGTGGGCTGGCCTGCTCTGATGTGACCACTGTGCGCTCCTGGGTGGGGTTCCAGCCTGCGCTGAAGTTGCTCTGGGCTGTGGTCAGTCACTGTAGGCCCTTTTCTGGGGTGCTGCTTGGACATTCTCATTAGATCATTTTATCAGGGATGGGTTCAGGCAGAGGCCAGCTTATTGCTGAGGGTGAGCTTGCTGTGTATTGGTAATGGTATGGGCAGAGAGCAAGCAGAGGAAAGGCCTCAGCCCCGGCCTCTCCTCATACAGCTCTGTACCCCTGCTTCTGTGCTACTCACTGCCTCCTGCTGGTAAGGGCGGCATGCTTATTGGCAGGGAGGGCTGCCTCAGAATGAAGGACCCGGGAACTCGTGTGGTCTTTTTCTCTGGTCGATGTGGCCTAGAGGTAGGGATCACCAGGCTCCTGCCAGGCCTGGATCCAGTTGCAGCCCCTGTGGAAGCCCATCTGTTTTGTCGGTGGCATCCGGGGGCTGGGTCCACTGTCATTGTGGCTGCAGCACTGTTGAGGCAGTATACACTGGAGGACTGTCACAGAAAGCACTGCCTACACAGCAGATTGTGCTGCAGAAGCGTCATGGCACCCGGCGCACGAGCAGCTCTCCGCTTGTGTGAAGCTGACTGAAGCTTTGACTAAGTTGGGCGTGTAAAGAAAAGAGTGATTTGACTTTCCTCTGCAGCAGAGAGCAGCTTGTTTTCCCAACAGAGCTGCAAATAATAGGCGAGTGTTGTCTTTGGCGAGGAGGATACTAGGGGAGATTCTTGTTCCTGAAGTCTGCTGTCTGGCTTTGACCTTCTGTCCCATAGTTGAGGAAGACAGGAGACCATACAAGTGGGCAGCTTTGGGGCTGCCTTGGGGGTGGGTGGCAGCGCTGCCCTCCTGTGTGGGGAGTGATGGCGGTGGCCTGCCCTGTGTGCTGGGGCCCTGCTGCCAAGCCCTGCCGTAGTGCTGAGTCCCTCACGGAGCGGGGCCTGCGTGTGCCCTCGCAGGGCTGGCCATCCCTTGTTCTGTCCTGTGCCTCGGGCAGCGGTCCTGTCTCCCCTCGGATGAGCGTGGCAGTATTGGTTGTTTTCTAAGTGTGGTAATTATGAGACTGCTGAGGCCCCTGTGTCTCCTCCATGGTGGCTGCATTGTGACACTCTTCAGTTCAGCTTTTATCAGGACTTGAGCAGTCTTCTCTGTCTCTCTGTCCCTGCTGCCCCTCAGCTCTTCATTGCTTGCGACAGGGCCCAGAGTTGCCCTGTGGCTGCCCACAGGGTCCTGTTGAGACTTCTGCCCGTGGTGTCGCCCTGGGGCAAAGCTGCCATTCCACTGTTCTAGCCTGATTTTGACACTTGCTGTTAGGAAGCCTCTGTGTAGAGTTCTGTGTAAAAAGTCAATTTAAACATGCTTTTGAAGGTTCATTTATAAAATCTGAAGTTCTGCCAGATGCTGAGACCTCTGTATGACTTTGGAGGGCCCCAGCTGTCCTCTTCAGCCACTTGGACGCAATGTTCCCTGTCTTCCCCACCCATGAAGTAATGACAGAGGCTTCCATTCTTGCGTACTCTTGGTATTTGGAATCATTTTACATTTTAAATCTGTCATTTCTGTCTACATGGTGTAGCACTCCGACCTTTATTTTCAGAGCGTCCAGCGCACTAGCACCCTAGCAGGGTGTTTGTTGCATTCCGTGAATCAGGGCAGCTGGTGCCTGCTGTTGGCGTTGGTGTTTGACAGATAACACCCAATGTGATGGCCTGCACAGGGCACCTTGGGGCCAAGGGTCTACTGTGGCGCAAAACCCAGGTGCCTGTACAGGTTGCAGGGCAGGTTCGCCTGTGTGCACGAGGGTGAGGGGCACCAGAGGGACACTGTGAGTCCACACATGTTGAAGAGCAGGGGCCAGGTCATTGTCAGTGCTGCAAAGCTCTGCCCTGAGACTGCCACCATTATAAAGTAGTGCTGCTTGGGCCGCAGAGGTCATCCCACGCATGTGGCACAAGCCAGCTCATTGGTCCTCTGCCTGTCTGTGTCACTGTTAACTGTGAAAGGGAGATAAGCACTGTGGTCATCATGGGAGGGGTTCTCAGCTGCCCCGAAGGCAGCCATTCCACGCCCTTTCATGAACCTGTGGGTATAGTCCCCCAGTAGCTTCTGACTCTCGCATGGGGCCCACCCAGCCCAGCCTCTGGTGTGGTGGCTGGGGCAGGCAAAGTGTGGGTCAGGAACTAGGGCCTCCCCCTAGCCTCAGGCCACAGCTCTTTCTCAGGATTGCTAGGCAAGCTGCTCACTCAATGGGGTGTGCACTCTTCCTTTTTGTCCAGGAGTAGCTTACCTAGCCCCCAAGGAGAGAAACCTGGACTCAGGCTGGTGTGGCAGCAGCCATGAGCTGCCCCAGCAGCACCTGCCATGGCCATGATGCTTCCGAGTTTGCCAGATTGGGGCTCGAGGAAGAGGCCCTTCCTGCCTGAGAGTCCAGCTGGCAGCACACAGGAGTTCAGTTTTAGAAACCAAGCAGAAGTAAGATGAGAGACAGGCAGGCTGTGCTTTGTCATTCCTGGTAGCCACTTGGGGGCTGAACTGAAGCTTCCTCAGCCCACTGTCTCGGCACATTTCTTGGTCACATTCCTTGGCTCCAGGGGCAGTGCTCCCTGGGCTGGTATGCTCACAGACCCCTTGTTGTTCAGCCTTGCTCTCAAGGGAAGGATCCTCTTTACTTCTTGGCATGTGACCCACCTGCCTCCGTGAGATGATTAGGGTGACACCCGGTATGTGGCCATGTGTGAGTGAGATCATAGAAGTTAAGAGACCTGCTTGTGTCAGAGTGGACCACTGTTGCTGTCAGCTAAATGAGTGGCTTACTTAGCCTAGTTGTGGTACCACACTGCTGAACAGTGGCATGGGCTGTCAGTCAGGATTTGTATCGGAATACCTGGTAGCCTGGTCATTAGACATGGCTAGCCTGGAGCAGGGGCAGCAGTGTGTCAGGGGTCAGGTGCTGGGCATGGTCTGATATCCGGGTGTCTGTTTTAGAGGAAATAGCTCAGATGAGTAGTGGGGCTCCTACACGGGATGGCCCTGGCCTGGGCCCCCACAGACAGTGCTGCTTGTGGAGTGTGAACTCTCCAGCTATCGGCCTTGCTTGCCCCAGGCTGGAACTCAAACAGCACTAAAAGAAAAAATAGAGCTTCCAGGAAGGACACGGGTTAGGGAAATCAGAATGTTACTAGGGACCCATTCTAGAGGCCCTTCCCCTGGCAGCGCAGAGCACAGTGTCCTGCTGGAGCTGTGATCTGGTCCTGAGCCTTGGGGACTCCCATCGCCTTTGAGCTACCTGTTTGTGCTCTCACCTCCTGGGTGCTCTGGCACCTGCTCAGTGGTCATTGAGACCTCGGACCTTCGCCTTCCTTACCCACTTGTGTTGTTGTCATCCCATGCTGGGGTACCTAGCAGAGTAGCTGCTCATGTGAACCAGGCAGCCCTGCCACTGGGCAGCTGCCCTTGCCTGTGTGTGCTGCTCCAGCCTGGCATTTTGCCACACCTGTCTTTAGGGGTCCAGGCATAAGTTGTCCCTTGGGTGGGCATTCCCTGAGTCCCAGCTTCCTGTCCTCTCCTGGATGTCAGCCTTATAGAACAGCTGCCACTTGTGTTGCCTGTGACCTGTGGAACAGCTTTCTCAACAAGTAAATGCTGGCTCTAATCCCAAGGAGAGCAGAATCTCCAATCCAGTAACTACCAATACATCCTCCTAAGCTTGAGTACTGCTTTGCTTGGAGCCCTGCACCAGGCCTGGGAGTCGGGAACATGCAGGGAGGCTGGGCCTGCACGTGTGGCCAGGCAGATCCCAGCACACCGGCTTGGCAGTCTCCTGTATGTCAAGCCATGTTCCTAGAAGTGGTTCATTCTCACCCATCTGGGGTAGAGCTATTCACCTCAGCTGTGTGGTGGCCCTAGCCCTCACTCAGCAGGCCCGTGAGAGTTTAGCAGTGGAACCCATTGCACCCAAGGCCTCCACGTTTTAGACAGCAGAGGTGCTCTTGCTGAGGAGGGCTTTCTGACTTGGAGGGTGGCCCTGGAGAAGCTTTGTGACCTCTGCCTGACATTGGCCCTTGGCTGCTTGGCCATCCTCTTTCCATGGGCTCTATGGAATGCTGCAGAGAAGCAGCTTCCAGAGTGCTCTTGGGCTCCTGGCTACCTTGTGGTCTTGCAGCATAAGTGTCAAAAGTGTAAAGTTAGGGGCTGGGGAGATTGCTTCATGGTACAAGTGCCTGCCTGTCAAGTGCAAGGTTGCAAGTTTGAACCCGGGTCCCACAAAAAAAAAAAAAAAAAGAAAGAAAAGAAAAAAGAAGTGTGAAGTCTCTCACAACCTCCCCAGGTAAGCTGAGAGGGGGGCTGAGAAGGGGAGCTTACTTCTGGGATGACACGGGGAGCTGTGGGGACGGGACACCTGTCCATGGCACTCCACCATCAATGGAGAGTCTCTGCTTGGGATCTGCTTCCTAACCCCTGCTACCCCCAGGCCGAACTGGCAGGGAGTCTGGTACCTTCTGCCTCTGTCCCTCCCTCCTCAGCCTTCTTCTGCCTTCTTGCTATGTGTCTTCTGGCCTAAAGCCTCTTTCCTGGTGCCCAGCCAGTAGATAATGACCCATGTGTGCCTGTGGGGTGAGGGGGAGGAGCAGTAGAGTCCTCTTTCAGTGCACCCAGGAGATGTCTGCTCTGCCCTGGAGTCTGCTCTGGGCCGCCTCGCCACCACCCTGCACCTGCTTTGGTTTGGTGCACACTTGTGGTCCAAATATAAACAGCGTTTGGGGTGTTCTTTGAGAGTCTTGGGCCAAAACTTGTGGCGATCCTTGTATCATTCGCTTGTTATGTAATGTGACAACATGAGTATGAAATGGAAACCAGATGTCAGGGTGGAGCAAAGGAATGCCTCCCCAGTGAGTACCAGCAGAGCAGACCGGAGCTTTCTCCGGGTTAGACCGCTGAACGCCTGGGAGGAGTGACTTTGGAGGGGCTCCTAGGATTAAGCACAGGTCTTGGCTGAAGGTAAAGTGCTGGTGTGGAACAATTGTCTGTCTTTTAACAAACTTTTAAAAGGAGTTTCTGTGCTCTTTTATGCAACTGTGCAGTGTCATTCCAGGTGACCAAGTGTCTTGTTATGTAGAATCAGCTTAGAACATTTAAATTCAGCCTCTGGGAGAGCAGAGGGCCCCGGCTCTGGCGGGGCTTGGACTTGAGCGAGGGGAGTCGCGCTTACTATGGTGGTAGGCTCACACGTGTGGCAGGGCTGAGCAGCACCGACACGTGTGACGAACTGCTCTTCCTACCAGTCTGTGATGCTCACAGATCTGGTGTGGTCTGGTCCTTGGAGCCAGTACCTGTAGGTGCTGCAGTGCTTGGGTGCCGAGAGCGCTGGCCATGTGCACTTGGCTCTGCCTAGATGGCACTGGACTACGGAGAGCATGGGTTTTTGCTCTTTGAAATGTGAACAACTACTTGTAACTTGGCTAGATCAGAAGCATGGCTCCTTGTTCGCTATAGGGGTCCCCGGCCCTGGAGGGAGGCCATATACTTCACTAGCCAAAGACCCTCCTCTCCAAGACCATCAGAGCCTCATGCAGGCATTGAATTCTTGCTGGGAAAATCTGTTGCCAGGTGCCAGATCCTGTTGTTCAGAGGAAGGGGTCCTGGCTGCAACTTGCCTGGGCACATTGAATCCTCTCACTCTCTGGCTCAGCTGTCCTTCACACCACGACACCAGCTCACACAGCAGTGTACTCTGAAGGTGCGTGTACCCCTGCTGAATGTGTTCGTGCTGTCTCTTAAGTATCCCTAACACATATCTATAAAAGTATGTCAAAGTCATTTTTGTGATTCTTCCCTTTCACAGATTGGGAAACTGAGGCCTAGGAGTGTAAGTGGCTGGCTTAGGCCTTCATCCTTGGATGCAGCCAGGCAGAGCCAGGAAGAGGTTGTCTGCCTTCTCCAGCACATTGTTGTGTGGCTGCTCATCCCTGGGTGTTTGTTGCTAGACACTGTGTGTTCATTTTGTGGGTGAACCTCAGAAGCAAAGGGCAAGCATCCTGGTGCCAACCAAGTTTCTAAAGCTGCATGGGCTGTTGGGTCCTTGTGGCAGTGCTTTCCCTGGAAGGAAAACAAAAAAACACTCGAGCATCTATCACTCCCTTCCACTTGTTGCAGAAGCGAGTCTAAAGATAGTACATCCGACAGGGCTGGTGCATACAGACTAAGTGGAGGGGGCAGAAAGTTGCCTAGAAAACAACGCTCCTTGGGCTGCTCAGAAAACAGTGTCACGTGAGTGCCAGAGGTCTGTGAGTGACACCAGTATGTGTAAGGTCAGCGTGTGGAGATGCAGAGACAATACGGAGGGCCAGGAGGCCCCAGTGAGACTGTCAGAAATCTACTTGTCCTACCAGGTCCTTCCTGTGACCCACGGGCATCCCTAGGAGGCCGCTCTGCAGTATGTGTTTCTCATTGTGTGCTTCTCTTGCTTTTCACAGTCATCCAGTATGCCCTGTGGATCCTGCATACCTGACAGGATGGTCATGGGGCATAGAGCCTAGCCAGAAGCCCATCCCCTGGGCTCTCCTCCTCCCTGCACAGAATCATTTCCAGGTCCCGGGCCAGGGCAAAGGGGAGTGCAGCTCGAATGGTGGCCTCAGCAGCTGGCCCTTTGCAGGTACCCAGATAGGAGGCCAGGGATGGCATGTGAAGGACAATGCTGCTGCTCACCCTGGCCAAGGCCCTGTGCCTCCCGCTGCTCTGGCCAGAATCCTCCCATGTATTCCTGCCTCCCCTTCCAGGAAGTCGTCCTCTTCTTGAGCTGTTTGTCCTAGTATAGGATGGGCGGAAATTAAGCTGATGTGTGCGCTAGTTGACACGGTTCTGGGGTGGCTCCTACCTCCATCACCAATAGCCTCGTGGGCTTGGGGCAGGTTAGGGCTTGGATAGGGATCTAGGGATACCATGTGAAGCTGGTGTGCTCCACACAAATGAAGAGCATCTTGTGTAGCTTTCCTCTGCATTGTTGCACAGAGAGCGAGAGGCTGGGATGTGTTGGACTGAGTGGGGTGCAGTTTCCTAGCCCAGGCTGAGGGAGCTCATACAGTGCGGGCACCTGTGTGGGAGACACCTCAGCCACAGGGTCTGGCAGGTGGCGTGAGGGCCACACGTCTGTCAGGAAGGTGCTGTTCTCAGTGCTGGTCATTGACCTGGAGGAGTTGAGTCAGTGTCCCCTGGGCCCCATAGGCTGATGAGAACCATAGTCACCTGAGCTGAGCTCTTCTGCCTTCCAAATTTATGAGAAGCTGGGAAATAACAGGAAAATAAACAGAAGTGAAATCAAATCAGATGGCATGTCAGGGTACGTTGGGGTTCCGTAAACACAGCCCATCCACATTGTCAGCATGTAAGACTTAGGTGGCCAGTGTCCTCTGAGGACCAGCATGGAGTATGATCTGAGGTCCAGTTATCCCTGTGTAGTGAGCTGGCCTGTTTAGGACGCTGAGAATTACTCTGGCTGTGGGGGAACGAATGACATTCAGTCATCTGAAGTACCATGGTCCTCTACTCTGTAGAAGTCATTTATGTGGTTGGTTTGAATGTTGTTTAGACCCCTGGCTGCATGGCATCTTGTTTCCTGTTTTGATTCCCAGAGGATAGTGAAAAGTGTTGTCTGTAGATTTCTGCCTGTTTAAGGGTGTGCAGGTGCATGTTTGAGTGTGAAGTGTCTAAACCTGAAGGACTAGTGTCGAACGTGGCTATAGTGGGTTAGTAACCCAGTGAAACTACACTGCGCATACCAAAAACGTAGTTCCCAATCTTTTCACAATTCTGGAAACTTATAAAGCTTGTTTTTCTTTCACTTTAAAATCGATTCATTTAGAAATATTTTTTTGAGAGAGAGAGAGAGACCATGTAGAGCTCTGGCCCTTCCTTTCTAGGCCTGATGGAGTGATCTCCACAGACAGAGGGCAGAAGTGGGGCCCCATGCCGTCAGCATACATTGCATGGCACCTGGGGCTACTCCACCCTGTAGAGGAGAGGCAGTCCTGCGGCATGCCGCACTAACGCCAGCCTGGGCAGACCTGTCTGGCCCAGAGGTGCAAGGAATGCACTTTGGCCATTGTCCTGAAAACATCAGGCAGAACTTCGTCAGCTAGCCACATACCTGTCATCCAACATATTCACAGATCCCTGGACCCCCAACTTGGAGCGTTGACAGCGTGACAGCTGCTGGGTGGAGATAGCAGGACAGGAGCTAAAGGCACAGCATGTGGCTCAAACTGGTGCATTGTCAGTGCCCCATTGCTGGCCATAGTGGCCCTGTTGGCACCCTCTGAAAATGTTTAGAACTAAGAGCCCAACTGAGAAGAGCAAGTGCTGGCCTCTCCTGTGGCCTGAGGACTGGGCCATGCGTGCACCACAGGGTCACCAGAGACACTGGGCTCTAAGGTTTTTACGTCCTCATACGTATGCATGTTTTCAGTATTGAGAAAATCACTCCATGCAGTCTGGAGCCCTGGTCCTGCGTGATGATAAAGATCCACACTTGGTCGTTCCCAGCCTCTGGTCAGTAGATTTGGGAGTACTTTCCCACATCAGCTCAAGTGGTGTAGGGGTGACTGCTTTATTGAGGGCTCAGACCACAGGATACCCTGTCATCCGTAAGGTTGTTTTCCCCTCCTGGGTCCTTTTTAAAAACATGTCTTTGGAAGCCTGAGAAGTTTGCAGAGACTGAAACAGTTTACTTTTGTACGCTGAGGTTGTAGGACATTCGTGGGTTTTGTTGCGTCCTTTGTCCTCGTGGGAGTTCTGAGGTGAGCTGGGCCTGTGCTGTTAATCTGCTGTTTCAGGTTATTAATAATGCAAGGGTCACCATGCTACCACCTGGTGTCATTTGATGCTCGTGATGCGCTCCGTGTTCCCGGGGCTTATCTCGTGTAATCCTTGCAGCAAGTAATAAAAAGTACCTGCCGTGCGTTCCGCCCCCGCGCTCCCAGTGCTCCCTGACCAAGGTTCTCCCTGCGCGAGCTCTGCTCTCACCGTCCTCTTGCGGATGAGGCCAACGCCTCCTGGCAGAGCTGGCTGTGCAGTGTGCTCCCGTTCCTGTAGGTGTGTGTGGCCTTAGGGGTAGCCTGCAGTGGGACAGGGCTGGCACAGGCCTGGGGCCTGATGGTTTCAGGAGTCTGGGGCCAGCGGGCAGCACTGCCACTGTGCTCAGTGTTGACAGGCCTTGGGAGCCTAGGGTTCCTGAGAGAAGCTCCTGGGCACATGGCCTACCCAAGAGCACGGAGAATGCAGCTGCCTTGCTGCTTTTTAGGGGCAGGATGTAGCTTGTAGCTGTTGCTCGACACAGCTTATAAATGAGCAGTTTTTAAAGATATCTTATGGCTGGCCTTGTGGCACATGCCTGTAATCCTAGCACTCAGGAGGCTGAGGTAGAAGGATTGCTGTGAGTTCAAGGCCAGCCTGAACCACATAGGAAGACCCTGTTTCAAAAAAAAAGAAAAGGTAACTTCAATAGCATTTAGGGCTGCTTTGAATTTTTTTTTACTGCGGGCAACAAGCTTGGCTTGTTGGCTTTTAACTGTGAATTAAAAAAGAAAAAAACCCACCTGGAATTAAGAGGAGTTCAAGAGAACAAAGTGGCTGCAGTGAGCAAGGAAATGAGGACAAAGATTCTATTCCTGCTGCATCTGTTTGCATATACCAAGCCCTCCTGGCCTCTTAGGACTTGAGGCTGGCCCCCTATCCCTGCTGCTCGGCCAAGCATGGGTGCCCCCAGCGCCTGCAGAAGGGTGAAGAATTCTGTCCTTTAAGGTGGTGATGGCTTTTGATGGGACCAGCAGGAGAGAGGCAGAGGTGAATACAGCATAGAAGGTAAAAGGCAGAAAGAGCTCCCTTTCAGCTTCAGGCCTTTGGAGCCTCCACAGTCCCTGTCCTTTCAAAAGGCATCTCATACCTGTCCCTGCTGTGTTTTCTTTCTGCTGCCCTGCCAGGAAGCTGGATGTGGGCAGGGGCATTGGAGAAGTGGGACTTTGGGACTTTGTGGCCCTTTCCTTGCAGGACCCCACTCAGAGCTGCTGCTTCCCTATGCCATCTGCAACAGTGCTGGCATCTCCCTCCTGGGCAGCTCTGAGGACCGGGAGCCTGCGCTGGCAGGTCTGATGCAGTGTCTCCGTGTCCAGGCAGTGCCGTGCTTGTCACTTCCGTGCCTGAGCACAGAGACCTGTCTGTGGGGCTTGGCTACAGCCTCATGTCCCTGGAGGAGGATGTCAGCGCAGCGTTCTGTGATGGGCAGCAGCCCAGTTTGAGAAGGCCTTTGGGCAAAGGATCCGTGGGCCAGGCTGAGGATGGACAAAAGAGCCAGGAAAGGCACTGAGCTCTTCAGCAGGCAGCTTGGATTGAGTGTTGAGGGCGATTTGTTATTTCTGCCAAATGTCTATAAGTAACTTGGTTCTTTCTACTGCATAGCTGGAAATAGAGGGACCAACGTTTTGAGAAATTTGGGGCACAAAATCTTGGACTCTGCTTCCAAAGGAAATTTGTTCCTTTGTAGACCTCCTGCTGACTGAGTTGTATTGAGGACGATGGAGTGTAGCTAGGATTCCATGGAAGGGCCACCCCACAAGATTTGCCTGTCATTTAAATTGAGAAGCCAGGTGAATTTGCTGCTAGTTTTGCCTTCCTCTTGGCTTCCGTGTGAGCTTGCCCATCCATCCCTGGAAATTTGCACTTGACAGGACAGGTACTTTTTTGACTGTTAACTGGGTTCTGGGTTTTGACCACGGCCTGCCCATTCATCCCCAAATGTCCCATGCATTCTTTCGGGCAGAGCTGTTCTCAAGCAGAAGAGAGCTCTCCGTTTACAGAGGGGAGCTTGCAGGAAGAACGGTTGCCTTGTCCTCCTCGGCCGAGCATGATGGCATTAGGAGTATTTGCTGGCTGAGCTGCTGAGCTGTCAGTTAGGACCATCCTGAGTAACTCTTTTCCATGGCTAGGGAATTATCCTGACTCAGTAGTGTAGGACTTGGAGACCTAGGAGAGACTGGCAGCTCAGGTCTCAGGTGGATTTCCTCCACAGCAGTGTTGGCAGGCAAAGTTGGCCAGGCATGCCATGCAGTAACCGCCACAGCAGCCAGTGGCATTGGATCCATCACAACTTGGTCTACTTTTTCTTTATGAAAAAATAAACGTAGGAGTGTAGGAGTTAGAAAGGAGACCCTCTGTGAAAGTCTGGTTTGGCCTTACTGACTCTTGGCCTTGCTCCTGTCCCAGGCTCATGGCTTCTTGTGACAGGTAGGGGACAAATCCAGTGAGATCCACTAGGTGGGAGGAACATTGCACAGCAGGGAGACGTGTGTGTTCTGTACAGCTGTGGTGCTTGTGCAGAAAGGAGATGCCCTCATCCCAGGGTATGCCTGTGGCCAAGAAGTGAAGGAAGGGAGATGGGCTGGCCCCTGTCAGAATGGGGAATGGGGCTGGTCCACATTCTAAGGACAGCCACTGAGGGCTGAGCCTCACTGTGTGGTGCTCCGGGGAGGGTCAGATTCTGTCTTCCTGGATAAGGAACGTGGACCAGAGCCAAGAGCAGCATGTAACAGAGGGCCCTTCCCCAGGGAGGGTGCCCCCTCAGCCCTGCAGGCGAGCTCCTCTGCAGGCCTTCCTTCCTGGGACACGGGAGGTTGTGAGTGACAACAGTGAGCTTCGCCTTTCGCCATCTTTCAGGATTGGTTGCAGAAGAGGAAAAAGAAGAGAGGGAAAAGAGCAGTTAGTTTGCAAGGCCCGGGAGGATCACTGGGGGTATTGTGTACATCTTGGGGCTCACTTGGAGGTTAGGGGCACTGTTTCCTGGGTTTCTGTTCTTGTGTTGTAGGGAGGCTGGACCCAGCTCTGTGTGTGTGTGTGTGTGTGTGTGTGTGTGTGTGCGTGCAGTGTAGTGTGTGTGTGTGTGTGTGTGCGCGCGTGCATGCAGTGTATATAGAGTTTTGCTGTTTTGTTTTTGGTAATACCAAGGATTGAACTCAGGACTTTCCAATTACCAGGCAGGCATGTATGCCACTGAGCTATCTCCATGGCAAGCCTCTTTCATATTTGTGGACTGAGTCAGGTATAGTTGGGAATTTTTTCCTGCTCATTTGGAAGAGGAGCAGACACTGGGCTAAAGGCAGCTTGGCAGAAAGCAGAGACCTCCTTGGTCTTCCTTTCTAGAACTGTCTTGAAATGGACATAATGACTGGTACATTGCCTCTTGGGGAGCCACTAGCCAGCGTAGCTGTCAGGTATTTAAACATAGCTCATGCCACTGCAGAACTAAATGGAAAAGAACTTGTTAGATTTTAATTCACATAACTGCATGTGGTGACCGTTGGCTCCCTACAGTGCTGCCCTGGAGATAGTCCAGCTTGTAGCTTGGTGACCCCTTCATGCATGACTCTACTATGTGTGGTTGGCCCTCGTGAATTTCCTGTTGACGACATGGGTGCCTGTGGCAGAGCTGGAGATCTTCTACAGAGACTTGGCCTAGGCCTTGCCAGCTCGGAGTCTGCCCCTTTCCAGGCCTGCTTGGAGGATGTCAGTGAGTGCTGTTCAGTTCTTTGGGGCTGTTCTGGGAGACTGTTTCATGGTAGAAGCTCCTCAGTGGTGTGGGTGCCAGCACCTTGTGATAGGGTTTGACAAGTTCCAAGAACAGAACTGCAGCAATCCCGAGAGGATGGCAGTGGCACTTCAGACTACCGCCGCCTGTCCCTGGTGCTCTGGGTGTTTCCTATGCTCTGATCCCAGCAGCGCCCCTCAGACTTCCAGCCCAGGTCACTCTCCAGGTTTGTCTGTCTGCTGCACACCCAAGGGAAGTGTCACTCTTCGTGCAAGCATGTTTCTGCTTTTGCATCTCAGCGCTTGCATAATGTGAGGGGATCAGAGCATCTGCTGGTGGTCTCCAGCAGCCATCTCCATGTGTCATTAAAGGATTATGTGAACAGCAGTGACTTCAGCCTGTTGTTGCACATGGCATGCCCACGAACTGCAATAATTTCACTTGGTGAAGTCTCTCTGCTTGATTAGAAGAAAGTAACAAAAGCACTGTTGGACAGGATGCCCAGTGCTGATGCGTGTTCACACCAGCATTGGCCATCGGTGTGCTGACTTGGAGAATATTCATGGTGGCCTGTGCCGCCCAATTCCAGGTTCTGGATGTTTGAAACAAGAGATGGAATTTGACAAAGGAGAGACACATCCTGACAGCCTGTGCTATCCACCCTAAGGCACACTTAAATCTCGGAGCAACTGTTAGTAGTGAGGTATATTGTCATTTAGTGTTGCTGTCACCTTGCCACGTAGGTCAAGTGTAATGATGTTGCATTGTGGGATCCTGGATTAATGAGATTTGGCCGTGATTCCTAGCTTTGTAAGACTGGCAGAGCATCCCCGCTTGTGTTGATTCCTTGTGTGATGATCACTGGGATTTCGATGGAGTAGACAGAGCCTGGAACAAGACTGTGATGGTGACAGTCCCCAGGGGTTCTACAGACTGAATGAGGAATCCCCCATGGAGTGCTTAGCTTTCATCAAGTGACGGTGGCAATTGCGACAGTGAGGGTGGCTGGGACTCTGGCACACTGTAGTGTGCGCACCTGAAATTCAGTTCACCCCAGGGTCTCCACTGGGATTCGGGGGTCTGGAGTGTAGCAGTCCTCATGGGGTCCCTGTGGTGCCAGGGGGTCTGCTGTTGTAAAGCCTGCGTTCATCTAGTCCTGCCACTTCAGGAGCACTCCTGTTCCTCCTGTTCCCTGAGCCTCCTTTCGTTGGAGCATTTGATCAGGAGAGGGATTTGCTTTTGTGTTGCTTGTTTGTGTTTTAGTCCATTAAATTCTTATTGTGGGAAATGCGTTGATCTCTTGTGATTTCAGCAGCTGGATTTACATACCTTGCTGCCAGGTAGCTGTCCGTGTTGTGGTTGGCTATGATGTTTCTTCAGTGTCTTTGCATGCCTCTGTTTGCAGTGGTGGAGCCCTGGTGAAAGCAGTGGTGTAACATGGTGGACCCTAGGGCTCTGTGGTGTGGATATGCTCTTCTGAGAAGAACATTTGCCTTTGTGTCTAAAAACTTTGCTTTACTTTTCTAGGTCTCTGTTTTCTAAAATATCCTGCAGTGAGGATTATAGTTGTGATCTGAGGTATATGTTTGTGGTGCCCAGTGTGGCATACCCTGTGCATGGTGGAACCAGATAGGAAGACAGTGATGTGATGGGGTGGCAGAGATTGCGGGGAGCTGACTGGCCTAGGACCCTGCCTGAGCAGTGGGTGACTTCGGTGTGTTACTGCTGAGCACAGTCCACTTTGTCAGTGCCTGGGGTCCACAGATCTTGGTTAGCTAGCGTTGAGCAGAGCTATGGAGGGTGCTTGTCCAACTCAGACTTGCCAGTTCGTCCAAACAGAGTTCTCTTGCCTAGGACACCAGTTTCTGGTAAGCGTCCACAGGTCCGTAGGCCATGCTTTGGAGCCAAAGAGCCCAGACAGGACCCTCATGTGCCTGTGTCTCAGCCCTGTGCTGTTCTCCCAGGTCTGGGCTCAGGGATGACATAGTGCTGTGGTCACATCTTGTGGGACCTAGGGGCTGGCCGCAGTTCGGGTGCACCATGCTGTCTCCTGGTGGGATGTGCCTTGTCCGGAGCACAGTCCACTTTGGAGGCCCATCTTTTGTCAGTCAGCTGTTCACTGGGCAGTCAGGGGCTCCGCTTGCATTCTACTTAGCCCTGCTGCTCTCAGGCTGTCCCTGACCTCTGAACCCACCCGCACCCCAGCCCCACCCCCAACCCCTGTGTTCTTGACAGGGCCTGAGTGAGGGCATAAACTGGCTCTACAAGAAGTAATGTAAGTTGAATTCTGGTTTTCTCTTTAATATAAAATGAACAGAACTAGGGGTTTTGATATTTTTCCCTGAGCCCAAGGAACATCATTTGGAAGCCACCTAGATGTCTTCATTTCTTTGGCAGGAATAGTCAAATATGGAATGTCAAGGAAATTGGGGCCAGGAGTACAAGAATAAGACGTCTGCCTCAGACAAGACTGCTGGATGGGTACAGTCACTGACCCAGTGCTGTCTCAGTTAATCTGCTCCTGAGACCCCTGGGGCTGGGATGGACTCTGAGCCCTAGGCCCCTCAGCCGCAAGGCACTCGGAGTCTGGAATGGGTGCAGCCAGCAGTCCACGCTTGTTCCTGTCACTGGGCGCCTTTGGGCAATACCACTTTGGTTTGTACTTTGTGACTATGACTAGCTAAGTGTGAAGTCCTTAAAAAGCAAAGGGATGGTGCGGGCTCTCTAAATGCCAGCCAGCCTAGTGGTCTGTATCTGTGGAGGCCCTCAGAGGTAGCTGAATAGTGCTCAGCTGGCTCGCTCTGTCTAACAAGTGAGCCAGTAGCCCATGCAGCTAGGGAAGACCAGCGGAGCAGCCAGTGAGGAGATGCGGCAGGCCAGGGCCGTCACCGCCTGCTGCTGGGCAGGGACTACCAAGTTGATGGGGAAGTTAGTGGCCAAGTGGCGGTGTCTGTGCCCAGGGCACACATATGTCCAAGCATGCTCTGTGTGTGTGTGTGTGTGCGCGCGCAGACATGTGCACAGGCTGTGAGACTGGGGCAGTGCTGAGGCTGGCTTCCTTCCCCCACTGTTCGCTCAGGAACCCTGGCCTGTGAACACACAGTCATTTTGCTGTCATCTGTTTCAGTGGGGACGTTTTACTTCAGAAAGTAAAGTGAAGGTCAAGAGGAGCAGCAGCGTAAGCGCAGCCAGCATGGACAGCTCAGAGGCGGCAGCCCGGGTGCGATGGGGGTGAGCAGGCGTCCGTGCCCCGGCAGCAGAGCCTGCCTCGGCCTTGATGATAGCGCGGCACCTTTTTACCTTAGGATACTCTGCAAAGGAAAGCACGCCTGTGACCATGGGGGACAGCTTCCTTCGAATCCCCTCTCAGGCCTGCCTCCCAGATCCCCGTGAATGTCTGCTGTGTTTCCTTGGGCCCTGGACTCGAGCCTGCCTGTTACTGCCTTCACAAAAGCAGCTTTCTCATGCCTGCTCTTTTTGCCCTTGCCAGCTGCCCATGCTAAGCAGACCCCTTGGCGCATGCTTGGAGCCTTCGGGCTGAGCCTTCTCACCCGGCCGAACCAGGCTTACTGGTATCCCCTCCCCTCCTGATGGCTGTTCTCCAGGAGAATAGGCTCACTATGGCACTGCGGCTTCTCCCATGTCTCCCAGCATGAGCCCAAGGGAGGCTCGCACCACCGTCACAGGTAAGAAAGGGCAGTGCTGGCGGCCAGCTCCCATGAGGTCTGCCCCAGTTGGGCTGCCTCAGCTGCCCTAGATGCAGGGGACCACCCTCCCCAGCTGCCAGCTTCTGTTGCCTCTGAGTTGGGTGCCCTGCTACTCCCTCCTCAGCTCCCCTCCTAGGACATGAGCTAGGCCAGCTGGCCGGTGGGCCTGTCTTCACTTCTGTACCCTCAGCTTCCTCAGTTTCTCCCACACAGTAGCTCTCTCTGCTCATGTCTGTCCTTGAACTTCTCCTCAGCTGGAGCTCTGCAAGAGTTGCCGTTGCCTTTTGCCCTGGTGACAGGCTGGCATCACCCCTGCCTGCCTCTGGCTTTGGACTGTCACCTTCTTGATCCTTCTCTGAGCCCCAGTGTGGAGTCTGTGACAGACTTTTCTACTTTGGCACCTGTGTGCCATGCGCCCCCTTGTGTGGTGTTGAACTCAGGAAGACCAGCGGCTCTTCCTAGGGCGGTGGCGGAGGGTGGCCAGGCCGAGCCTTGCTGCCTGTGGCCCAGCTCTAACCAGGTAGGTCTCTAGCGCACTGGCTGCCTTTCGCTCACTGCAGGTAGGTGACTTGGAGTCCCCCTGGAAGGGTTAGCATTCTAGGGCCCAGCAAGTGCTTACCAAGTAACTATTATGTGCATTTTCTCAAGGAGGAAAGAGCCCAGCGGTTGTGGCTGCCTTTGGCGCTTTAGGCCGTCCACCCAGATCCTTCTGAGTACAGGATGTGGATGGATCCAGAGGGTGGGAAGGAGGGCTGGATGGGCACAGCGGCTGGGGGCATGGCTGAGCTGGGCTCCCAAACCCTCTCCGCCTTTCTCCCACTTCCTGAGTCCTTAGCCTCCCAAAGTGGCAAGCATCTGATCTTTGTGGGGCGAGCTCGGGTCTTTCCATATCCATCTGACTGCATGTGGTAGGGGATGCCTAAAACAGGCTTTCCTGAAACCTAATCCCCTCCCCCTAAGATGTTTGACTATCAGAAGCTGAGGAAGGGACAGGTCCTTCTCTAGGGAGAACTTCTAAAAATCCAGAAGACATGTTAGCATGTTACCAAAAATCTAGTTAGCATGTTCATCTCTGAGACTCCCCAGATTGAAGAAACTAGCTGGTCCAAAAGGACCTTTTCCAGCTTATTTCAAGAGTGTCCTATCCTATGACTGTCTCTTTCCCTCCTGGGACTGCCTTTGAGAAAGGCAATTCTGAGGCTGGCTGAGCTGGTGCAGGTTCCTAGAAAGACGGTTGCTTCCTGATGTTACCCAGGCTTGCGAAGGAGCAGGGGCAGGAGGTGCCGTGCTGCTGTGTCCTGGCAGCTCACCTGACCTGACCCTGTGGGCCTGGACCTGTAGACCCGGTGAGCGTGCCCACGACATTTCTAGAGGGGTAGCTAATGGAGTTTACTAATTATTTTTTGAATAAATTGAAGGGTGATACCATTCCCACTGAATGGGACTTTGCTAGGGATGCTGTTGGGTGCTTCTTTTACACACAGCTTTTGGGCCCCATAATTTCTGTTGGTTACTTCTTTAAAAGGGGCAGTCACTCAAACATCCCTGTGAAAGATGGCTAGCCTCTTTGTCCCTGTTAGCTTCCTGTCCCTTCTCTCCCTGCTCAAAAGAAGGCAGGCAGGCAATCAGTTCCACCTCTGGTCTAGTAGTTTGTGAACATTTGCAACATCCTGAATCACACATTATTTGACTCTACCCATGACTTTGACTTGATTTCTGGATATGGTTTTATTTGCATTTCTGGACTAAGATGCAATTTTAATAAGAGTTGGTGGCAGGTTTTCAGGCCTCGTAAACCTTTCCATGGTGGCCTCAACTCTTGCGGGGTGGTTCAGTAGTGCCTGCTTGCTGTGAGTTCCTTGGCTCTGGCTTGGGGACAGTGGTGTTTGCTGGATCACTGCTTACTGCCGAAGCCCACAAAGCCTTTGCGTCACACGTTCAGCAAACAAGAAGTACTGGACAGGCCTCAGTTCTCCTTGGGGAGCGGCCTGCCTGGGGTGGGCTAAGGGCCTCCCTGTCGAGAGCAGCGGGCCAGAGCTTGCTCTGCAGGTGCTCCTGGAGATGTGGGGCCTCACAGTGCCTGTGTGCTGGGAGCTCCCCGCACCCAGTGGAATGCTAGGAAAGTCCCCCTGCCCCCAGCCCTGAGAGGCAGACCTGGCCCGTGTGCCCCTAGCTGGGACTCCCACTTGCTCTGCCGTCCTGGGAACGTGCCACTGACCTCCGCTGGGCTGGGTCCTGGTAGCAGCATTCTGTCCAGGGATCCACTGCCCAGCTGCAGACAAAAGGCAGAGCTGCAGCAGGAGTGAACTTGGGAACAAAGGCTTGTCTTCATGGAGCCTGTGATGGGAGGGGCAGAGCCCTATGGGTGTTTTGAGCCTAGGCCCTTTCTCCAGAACATGCTGGTGGCCATGTAAATCTTCCTTAAGATCTCGCTAATGTGTGGACTTTAAAGAACAGAATAAAAAGCACACATACAGATAGCTGCAGTGCTGCCCCCTGCCAACTAGGGCTGCGAAGTAGAAATTAACCTAAATTAGGAAGATAATTGTTCCTGTGTTAATTGCAGGTTGTCTTTTAAAGTTGTTTTTGCTCCCTAGGCCCAGCAGCAAGCTGGCTGCAGGCCTTTCTGTGGGTTACTGCACATAGGCACCCTTAAAGTCTGAGTGCCAAGAAGTGGGGATCAGCTTTAGAAGAGTGTTCCCCACTCAGCTCCAGCTGCAGCTTCACTACCTGGGTGACAAGATGACCTTCACCTTAAAACCCCACTTCCGCAGCTCCTGTGCCCTCATGCGCTCCCCCACCTGGCCCTTTAGCATAGGCCACATAAACAAACACCAGTCTATTTTCAGTGTGCTGGTTGGTGTCACAGCTGTTGTGACACGTGCCCAGTGGCCAGGAAGGCTGTCTTGGGCCCCGCACCTGTCCCAGACGCCTGCTTTTGGTCTCAGCCAGGCTGGGCTGGCCGGGGCAGACGGCAATGACTTGCAGTCCTTTCTATGCCAGGGCTCTTGGCTTTCTCCCACTCTTGAAATAGGCCTCACAGCAAAGCCCTGCTGAGCAGAGCCCGGGGGCATTTGGCTGGGGCCTTCGTTCGGAGCTCTGTCTCTGAAAGCCCACTGAAGAGGGAACGTGGTCCTCCTGTGTGGCACATAGCACCTGATGGAGAAGGGCACTCTCTTCCAAGTGGATTTTCTTCTGGTTTTTTATTCCCATTTTCTGCCCTTCATGCTTGGGTACAACTTCTGAAGTGAAAATCTCAGCCTCAGTCACCCCTGTGCCACAAAGAACAGAGTGAACGCCTCTGGGCACGTGGTGTGGCTCTGAGAGCGCTGGTGTGTGAGCGGGAGCAGGTCAGCCTCTGTTCCTGGGGCTGCTCAACCCTTTACTGGTTTTGAGGATAGAGCTCCACATCCTGTCCCTCTAAAAGTTTCTTTTAGTGACATTGGAGTCCCAAGGTCTTTAATTTACCACTAACCCTCCTCCCGTCAACACACAGAAAAGTGCCCTTCAGCAGTGAAAATGGCGTGCACTGCTGCTGCGTGTCCTTGTGCTCAGTGGTGCCCGGTGTCCCTGCTGTTGCTGGCGTCTCTGTAGTTCCTGGTGTGGGGTGTCCCAGTAGCCTGCCTTATGGAGCTGACTCTGGGCCAGTGTTGGTTTGGAGACCCTGGGTGGTTCCTCCTTAAGCCCCAGAGGGCTCACTTTCGGGCAAGCGATGCCAGACCCTGCCCTGTGCTCCTGCTTCGGTTTTGTGGTGTCTCCTCCTTGTGTATTCCAGTGTCCTCCGGGAAGGACCCTCATTCCTTTTCATACTTGTTACCAAGGAAAAAAATATTATTTGAAAACATTTTATCTGCTGACTTGGCCTAGAAGTCCATGCACACAAGTACACACAGTGAGTTATTGAAAAGGTTATATGCAGAAACAGCTCTGAACCACACTAATGAAGCTGGCACGTAGCATTTTCCTTTTCTGGTCAGTGCTTTTTGTTAAAAACGAAACAACAGCTAAAACTTTCCTTGCCTCAGCATCATAAAGATAACTCAGTATATTTTCTCTGAAAGCTTTTGAAGTTTGTCTTGCATTTGAGACTGGTGCTGATTAACCCTTTCCCCATTTGCTAACCCTAGCATGTGACTTTACTTTCCTGCAGGTGGCCTTGCACTGCCGTACTGTCTGTGTGTGCAGGAGCCAGGCTTTGGGCTTGGAGTTTAGTCTGTTGTCCCTCCACAGCCACACATGCGCTCAGCTTTGTAGGACCCCTTGGCCAACATCTGTCATCCAAGGTTCCCAGGTCTCTGCACACTGCAACTCCACCAGGACATGTTCCTCTACAAAGCCAAAGTGGATATTCACAGTTATTGCATGGAATATTATATGAGAAGTTGGAAAACAAACAAACTGGCATCTTTAGAGTGTAGTTGTTTGTGTGGCTTATCTTTCTGTTGATGAGTGCTCCCCTGGGGTATCATTCCATAGATTTTTCTAATCTCTGTAAAAGTCTTATACAAATTTATTTTTGGACAGATTACAGTTTTTCTTTTGGTAGACAATATCTTTCTTTTAAATTAACCTTTTTGTTGCTTATGGAAATGTACTTTTTTTTACATTTTCTGTTTCTGTCTAATCACCTTGCTGCTTTAATTTCTAGTCCGTTTTCTATGGCTTCTTCAGGTTTTCGAAGACGAAGACTAAGAAGGCGTGTGGTGGGAGTTTAGCCTCTCCCTCAGTGCAGAGGTCTTCCCAGTCTTACAGCCCCGGCCAGGAGTCCCAGTTTGCCTTGTGCAGGGGCAGGTCTGAGGCTTCCTTCGGCACGTTGGCCTCAGAGGAATGGTTTCTCCCATTTCCCTTTCCCAGGTTGGTTTCACAGTGACCATGCCTCCTTCGCTGAGTGCTCTCATTGCATCTATGTGGTGATCATCTTAGTTCTCTTCTGATTTTTAAGTGGTGAATCACCTCTCCAGGCTTGCCACTGGCAGGCCTTCCTTGGCTTCTGGTCAGACTCAGCTGGTTTGTGATAAACACTGCTGTTTTATGTGGGGCCAGATTAGTCTGGAGTGCTTAGGGTTTTCATGCTGTTCTTGAGTTGTAGTGGCTTGTAATTTTCTTTTTTGCTTTTTGACGTCAGTTTTTTTTTCTTTTTTTTTATGCTTTGCAGAAGAATCTAAGAATAGAATGATTAATTACTCAAGTGTTTGGGAAAATCGACCTCTGAGACTGTTAGGGGCTCATGCTTTTGTGACTGTTAGATTTTCTAGTTGCCCAGTGTCTTTAATGGTTACTGATGGTTTAACTTTTTTTTTTTCTTTAAAGAACAGGGTCTACAGGGTCTCACTGCATAGATCAGACTTGTAGTGATCCGCCTGTGTTCAGCCTCCCAAGAGCTGGGATCACAGGCACACACCACCATGCCCAGTCTCAGTCTCCACATGCCCCAGCAGCCAGGCCAGCAGGGCATGCTGGGGATCAAACCCCCACTGCATCTGCCTAAGGAGGCGCTTTAATCCGCTGAGCTATTTGGCTAGATGAGGGTTTAATTTTGCAATTCTTATTGGACCAGTTTATCTTTTAAGAACTTCTTACTGTATTGTGATAGAAGTTTTCATAACTTTTTTTTTAATCTTTCTAAATCTCTGCTGTGTTTGTAGTTAGGTTCCTTGTTTCGTTTTTCACATTATACCTTCTGATCAATCTCTTGTTGTGTTTTTAAGAATCAACTTTTGGCTCTTATCAGTCCTCTTATTTACATGTTTGCTTTTGCTGTAATCTGCCCGTTACCTTCCTTGGCTTGATTCTGGAGTTTGTTTCTGGCATCTGAGGTGGACGTGCAGCTCCCATAATCCTCGGCCTTTCTTCCGTTCCAGGTAGATGCCAGTGTCCCACAGCTGTGGCCTGAGGTGCGGAACGCAGGCCCTGGTGTTCAGCACTGTCCTCTGGTCCTCAGCACTGTGTGGGTTGTGTTGGTGGCATAGACCTTAGATGTGCTGGTGGGGGAGTGACACTGTGGTCTTCCCCAAAGCACAGAGCACCACACTCATTCTGGGAGTGTCAAACAAATTCTACAGCATTCTTAGCCAGGGCTCCTTAACACTGCCAAGGTCATCAGAAACAAGAATAATCTAAGTAACTGTCAGGGCCGCAGGAGTCACAGCAGCCGAAGGTGCCACGTGGTCCTGGCCCTGCACATCTCTGACGCTGATGGGCCTGTGTTGGCCAGGCTCACTGTTGTGACAAACGTGCATCCTGAGAGGGTGTAGGTGCAGCTCCTGTGCAGGCGCGGTCCCCGTGCGCGCAGGCTCTGGGCCCGTGCTGACCGTGCTGAGGTCTGTTCCTGTCCCCACCTGCTCATTCCTGCCTGTGTCTTACACCCTCTCCCTTCCTGGTGCACACTGTGTAGAAGCTTTGCTGGTGAAACCTTTGTTGTTTACTTTACCTGGCAATGTGTATTCTTTTTTTTTTGGTGGGATCAGGGTTCAAACTCACAACCTTGTACTTGCCAGGCAGGTACTTGTGCCACAGAGCTATCTCCCCAGCCCCTGGCAATGTGTATTCTTGATGAGTATGTTACAGATTTTCAGAATGATTTCTTTTTTTTCTTCCCTTCACACTCAGGAGCTCTTCAAAGAGGACTTCCTTCAGCCCGCTCAGGCAACGTGATCCCAGCTCGGGGTCCCCTCCCCCTGCAATGTCTTCCCACAGGCTGTGCGCTGGATATCTCCACTCTAAGGGCTTACATTTGTGTTGCACAGTGTGCTCCGGTGGTGACTGCTGTTCAGTCCTTTGGTGCAAGCTAAGTCTTGGCCTATGTATTTCTGTCCTTTTATCAGTTCTGGAAACTGTCAGCAGGCATGTCTTCCTAAGTTGCTCCAGTGTGTGCACCGTGGCCTTCGGGGCTGAGCAGACAGTAGCTTGCTCCTTCTCACGAGCTCTGTGAGGCCTTCACTTTTCTTTGCGTTTTGCTCTTGGTTGCACTTCCTCTTGTTCAGTTGTTTTCTTTACAGCTCTTTTCTAATGGGCTTAGTTTTCTTTTTGGTGTTGTGTGGTATCTGTTGCTTAAGACGCCCTCTGAGGCTTTTCTTTGCAAAGTTGGTCAGTTAAACTTTTGATTTTTCAAAGTCTGTTTAAAATTATGAATTTGAACAGTTCTCTAGCTTCCCTCTCTGTTGCTAAAAAGTAAACCTTTCGTTTAATGAAAAAATGTATGTAGCTATGGGAAAAACAGATTTTTTTTATAACTTACCAAAGTAGTTACAGCTCTGTTTCTCATTGCTTGAGCTGCTGAAGCTTTTTTTTTTTTTTTAACTTGGTCCGGTACCTTTTAGCGCTCTCTTTGTCTTTTTTCCCTTCTGTTTTGAAACCCATGTTTATTTGGTCTCGTATATTGCTAGGGTAGAAATTTGAATCGAGGATGCTTTTCATAAGAAAGAATCTGTGTGCTGAGAACACAGAGCTGCCAAGACCCAGTCTGGACTCAGGGAACCTGTGCTGAACCCCAGTACCTCTGGGTACTCTTGCTAGCCTTGTTTCTGCTCTGCTGTCAGCTTAAGTCAAAGGTGTCTTTTGCCTGTTTCTGGCTGCCTGGTTTCTCTACAGCCAGTGAGCCCTGCAGTGTGACAGGAGCTCTCTTAATGCATAATCCAGGTTGTCACAGTGCAGTTGCTTGTCTGGCACTGCCCACCCCATGGTGGGAGGACATGTTCCAGAATTGTACCAGCAGCCTCCCTGAGCAGGTCCCAGGTCCAGCAGGATCAGCGCCTGCTGAGAGTGACCTGCTGTCTGTTGACCCCGCTGGTCCACCAGGGCCCATGGTGCTAGACAGTAGCACCAGTTCCATTTCCTGCCATACTTGGGGATTAGAACCTAAATTCCAGCTAGGCCTTCTCCAGTGTGGCCTTCCCCAGTCCAGTGTGGCTTCCTGTCCTGGCACCCTGCTGGGTGCTCACTTGCTCTTTTGACACCGGGCCCCAACCTGGTCACCCTGCAATGACACAGACTCAGGGTTGGCTTTCATCTGCTACCGCATCCCTTGCCACAGGACACCCAAGGCTGCCAGCTCAGCTTGCAGTCTGTTTCCCAGAAGTCGCCCTGACCACTGGAGGGAGGCAGAGCTGAGATGCTCATCTGGGCTTTCTCCGTGGAGCAGCTGTGGGCCATCTTTTATCCCAACAACAGCTCCCAGGTGCAGATCCTGATACCAGCCTGCACCAGCCCTGGCCAGCCCTGCTCCTGGCGTGTTTGCTCTGTCCCTCACCCCAGCTACTCCTGCAGCCCATGTCTTCAAGTCTGACTCTACTCCCTGGAGATCTGAAGCTTCCCAAAGCCACATTTATCAGGAACATGCCCAAGTGGTGTCTGTATCCTCTTCTCTCTGGTCAGCTCACAAGGCCATGCCAGGGCTTCTCCTTGCCGCACAGATCCACCACAGAGCCTCCTTGCACTCCCCCTCCACCTCAGGGGCCCACGTGACTGTGGTGTCATAAGGAAGAGCATGGGGAATATGAAGAGCCGTTGAAAGCCTTGGGACATGGAAGTCATGGTGCATGCTTCATGTTTTACAAAAGCGCTGGTGTGCTGCAGATTTGAGCTTAACTGGAAGAGCTTAACCTCTGCCAAGGTTCCTTACCCTACCTGTGCCTTGAGCAGCCTGCCGTGCCCCACGGGGGGTGGTCCCACCTCCCAGTTCCAGAGACCAGTTAGAACAGCTCTAGGTGTTCCGTGTCACCACAGGGCTCCTCTTCCCCCTGCAGCCCCACTGCCAAGCAGGTGTCACCCCAGCAACCTGATTCTTCCTTTCCAGCTCCTGATTCCTCCTTCAGGAAAAATCTCTGGGGCTGGAGCTGCCTGCCTCTCTCCTCCACTGACTGTGTTCCCCAGTAGCTGGTCCTGTCACAGTTGGCCTGGGGAGCTCTTGTGCTGCCCACTGCCAGGTGACCTGCAGTTATGCAAATACACGACTAAGTAAATCATATTCAGAACAAAGGACATTGGATCTAAAGCTCACCATGCCTGCTGGTTTGCCCCAGGGCTCTCCCATCTGACTGTGGTTCAAATGTTGCTGCTGGTTGGTCAGACCTCTTGAGGTGGCCAGCTGACTCACTTGATCTGGCTGTTCTGTGTTCCTGCTCTAGGGGCTTTAGCCACTGCAGGCTTCTTGCTATTTGGGACCCCACAGCTCTCTACTGTCCTTTACCCTGGCTGCTGTGTCAGTCAGCTGTTGTCTGTGGCAAAATACCTGGCACATATCAACTGTGAGGAGCACAGGTGCATTTTGGCTTATGATTTGAGAGATTCAGTTCCTGGGTGGTTGGCTCCATTGCTTTAGGCCCCTGGTGATGCAGAATACTAATGGGTATTAACCTGTGGTAGCTTGGAAGCAGAGAGTTGACTGGAAAAACTGAGAGAGAAAAGGGCTAGGGGCTAGAGAAACCTACTTGTCTTGTCCCTAGGCACCACCTCCTAATTATCCATTTGATGAGTCCTATGATGCCGTCACTTCCCAGAGTCCATCAACTGGAGCCTCTCCTTCGCCACAGGAGCCTTTGGGGATCATTTTAGCTAACAGTCATAAAAGGCCTCTCTGCTTGTAGCTCCTTTCTCCTGGTTTTGGGTACCTACCTTCTCAGTGCTAGCCAAGGACCTGCGGCACACTCTGTAGAGCTGCTTCTAAAGCACCTCCCCTTGCTCCCTTCTGCCTGCCCCAGTGCAGTGTCAGACTAGGAGCAGGGCTTAATCTCGACTTTACTTGCTTGCGTGGGGCCTGCTGTGTGCTTGTGGCTGAGTGGATCTTCTGGACGATGCATGTTTTATTTAAAGACGATAGTAACACCTGTGCACAAGGACAGAAATGGGTGGGTCTTCCACTTGCTGGTTACCGTGAATGGTTCTGGGGCATGGGCATTCTGAGTACAGGTTCTGATTCTCATCCTGTCTGACGGTTTCTTTGCAGAGGATGTGGCTGCCCACTGTGCTTTTTGTGGGTGTCCATCCAGAGTCACCCCCCGCCCTGCAGCTTCAATGCTGAGAGCCAGGTGCAGGGTGAGCAGCTGCCCGTTGTTCCTCTCCCGTGCTCACTGGAGGGAGCAGTTGGCATGGATTAGTCATGCTTACCAGGAACTCTTGATGCTGCATAAGCTGACTTCGCAGAAGCAGCTTTGTATTTGCTACATTCTTGTGGATTTTATCATGAAGGAGGTTTGGGACAAAAAGTGCTCCGAGGGACATGGCTGGCTTGCTCTACTCCAGCCTTGCAGGGGTGCAAGGCGCACTGGCGCTCAGCGTTGTCCCTGTCTCTCATATTATTGATACAGCTCCAAAGAGAGAATAAAGGGCAGAAGTTTCCAGGTGGTTACTTTCCTTTGGCCAGTGTGTGTTTCAGAGTTTGATAGGACAAGAGCCACTGTGTGTCTCAGGTGACGCAGGGCACTTCTGCAGCAGGTTTCTAGGTTCTTAGCCAGGACTAGCCCAGCTTGCTGGTGAGAGCATGTGCCAGGGTCCTCTTCTGTGGAGCTGCTGGATAGACTGGAGTATGATGCGCGCCTTGTGTGGACCTGGGTCAGGGGCTTCGGAATTGGGGCAGGGGCCTCAGGGTATTCCTTGTTCGACATCTTCCTAAGGGTCCTCCACAACATATATAGCCAGTAGAAGGCTTGGGGTTCACTCTTCTCCTAGGACAGACTTTGTAGTTAATGATGCCACATGGCTCTGCCCCATCCGTACCGCTCCTGGTAGTGTGCAAAAGCGTGTTCCTTTGGTGGCTTCCCCTCATGTGCCCTGCAGCCAGCCAGCAGGTACTCACTGTGAGTCCCAGTTGTCCCTGCTACCTGACAACTTGCTTGCCTTAGGCATGGTGGGCACCCTGAAGGGTCTGGTGGGGTATCGGTGGCTGCAGTGGCGGCAGAGTTTGCTGCTGCTGCTGCTGCTTTTCCTTTTTAAGCTCACCTTCCTGGCTCACTCTCACAGGCCATTCTGGTTTGGGGTCTGTGAAGGATAGGAGTATACTTAAGTTTCTTGGTCTGTGAGACAGGTGAACTGAGTCTCACTTCATTGGTTTATTCAGGCTAGGTGCATTGAGTATACATTCATAGCATGGTGACAGGTAAAGGGTGTATCTTGTGGATCATACAGTGATGCTCTATTCAGTTACTATTTTCACCATGCACAAGGGAGCTGGCTGCTGCCTTGGGCAGTGTCTTCTAGGAGCCCAGCGTCTCCTGGGTGGGACAGCAGTCCCTGGCTTGGTTTTAGCAAGCAGAGGCCACCGTTCCATTGCAGTTGGAATGTTGGATCTGAATGCTCCAGCCCCTTTTGCTGTTGGATCTCTGGTGTCTCCCCACACCTTGTGCCTGCCCGGGGCCTGCACCCACTTGGCGTCTTCCTCTGGTTTCTAGTCCCTGGTGTCACCAAGAGGCACAGGCATCCTTCACGCAGAGCAGAACTGCTGGGTGCTGATGGGCAGGGACACCAGAAGATGAATGAAAGCAAACCGAAGCCTGCTACAAGGTATTTTGACTGAGTTGTGCTGTGAAATGTATGCTTCTATTTGAAAACTTTATTGTCTTCTTACAAATTAGTTTGTCAGGCTTTTGTTCAAGCCAGCCGAGAACTTTTGGTGGCTTTGCAGAAAGTGCAGGACACCTTTTCTTTTTCCCATTACATTTTATTTTAAAAAGGAGAGAAGAAAACAGAACTTCAAAACAAGATAATAGGAGAATAACAATAATTAATATGTTGCATATTGTTACCTTCAGAATAGTTACTCGAGGTGCAAGATATAGGCATGAGATATTGTCCAAACATTGTTAGCACAAACCTTTCTTTTCAGTGAACTGAGAGAAATTAGCAGATAGTTAACCATCTTAACTACCTTGTTTAGTCATATAGATAGACAGACATCTGTCTGTATATATG
>PVKN010005898.1:0-15721 GCA_004027915.1 Capromys pilorides
ACCTCCTCCTTCTTCTCCAACCCAGCCTTGGATACAGTTTCCTCTCACCTTTCCTGTGCACACAGGGGAGACCCCAGTCAGCTCTTTACATGTGATTGTAACTGACCCTCTAACACCACCCCTAGCAAAAGTCCATAAAAGTCTCAGCTGTCTTTGTCTCAGGCCAGAGGATCCACCTGCCCCACCTGCCCCATCCTCTCCATGTCTTTGGAATTAATAAACGCTTCTTTTATCTTTCCTATCTCTTTACTGTACTGCCAAAAACCTAACAGCCATTCTGCAAACTCCAGTAAAAGGTGATAGATGTTTTCCAGGTTCTCGGCACAGCAGAGAAACAGGCAGAAGGGAAAAGGGAAAGGGGCTTTGTTTTCTTTGAGGACAAAGAGAGAATTTGGAGAGGTCAAGAAATTCTCTAGACTGGACAAAGGAAGGCTGAGGCTTTTAAGGCCTTTTGCCTGGCGAGGGGTTTGAAGGGGGTGTTTAGATACACCTGAGAAACTGACCGAGGGTCTGCCCTGAGGTGGCGGGAGGGGTGAAAGTAAATTATGTCCTGGGCTGAGCTGGAGAAGAAGGGGGAGGTAGTCTTTTGTTTCAAGGGCATCAGCCATGTTAGATGACCACCATAATGATTTTAGCAATTCATTCTAGGGCCAAAACCTATCAAAAGGATGACCGGTGACAATTATTCAAGTCTGGACTCCAGGGAGAACTCACTCATGTACCCAAATCCCCACCTCAAAGAGAGAGCAGAAAGGTGGATGATTCTGAGGGTTAGACTCACCCTTCTGTCTATACAACACACTAAGCCACCTACTAAAATATTCACAGATGAAACAATAGGACGCGGGCTTCAGTGCCTCTGAAATGTCCAGGGACGGAGGGAGGGAGGGAGGGAAGGAAGGAGGGAGGGAAGGAGGGGGAGAGGAAGCCAGCCAGGCCCAAGTCAGTTCCTGTAGAACCACATGCTGTGTCAAAAAGAGAGCTTGGGTGTTATTTGCTCGGTGGCCGGGTGCATTCAAAATATTCCATACAGCTGGGGAGCTAGCTCTGAGGTCTAAGCACCTGCCTGGCAAGTGCAAGGACCGGAGTCTGGTCCCCGGGCATGCCATGCTGGCCTGAAACTGGGTGTGGTGCACATGGCTGTAATCCCAGTGCTAGGAAGGCTGAGGCAGGAAGATCACTATGAGCCTAAGCTGTATACGAGGACCCTGTATCAAATAAATAAATCCATAAATACATAATTTTTTCAAGTCTATAATTTAAGAATACTGCTGGGTCACCTATCATCCCAGTACCCAGGAGGCTGAGACAAAAGGATCATAGGTTCAAGTCCAGCCTGGGCAATGTAGGGATGCAAAGGCTGGGGGTATGAACTCCACAGTAGGGACTTCCTGCACTGCAGGAAACAAAAAGGAAACACTGCCTGTAACTGCCACCCCATGGCGCCGGGCTGAATGTCACACCCTGCTTCTAGAGCTACTGGAGAGCAGGATAAGACCTCGCCTCCCTGGCAGTACCAAGGACCTAGCGGCGAGCAGCAGTTCCAGGCTGCAGCAGGCACATCCCAGGGAGGGCGGCCCCCTCGGTCCTCCTGAGGGACCCACCATCCCAGAGGCCCCTGCAGCTGCCTCGCTTCTGCACCTCACCCTGACCTATCTCGAAGGACACACAAAGGCCCTGGCACCACCCCCTGGTCTACTGCCAGGTGAATACCTGAGCACCGCACCAACCCTGTCCCTGGAGCAGCAGCAAGAGAGCCAGCCCAGCCCCGCAGCTGCAGGGGTGGTTGGAAGCCCGAAGCAGCCGATCCCTGCTGGACACTCCCAGTCCCCCTGCACAATGCCAGATGGAAAACGCACCCACACCCAGCCAAGTCTGCACGCTGCTGAGCCTGCGCCACCTGGGCAGGGGAAGAAGAGGGACGGTGGAGGTGCGACCGGGAACAGAACCCAGGCCAGGGCTGTGGCTCGGAGCTTCAAGGGGACCCCAGCTATGCAGGACACCACCGGGGAGGTGACCTGCCTGTAGGCCCCAGGCCGAGGGTTTTGAGACCCAACAGCCCCTTTCCAGACCAACACTGCTCCCTGCTTGGCACACAGGGCCAAGGCCACCCCCTCCCGAACCGTCTTCCTCACAGCCTCCCTGAGCGGGCTCCCCAGCATCACCCCTACTAGCCAGAGGATGTCACCCAACCGCAGGTGACTTCAGTTTCCTCTCCTGTGACCAAAACAGAGGACATGAAGAGAGCCACACGCCAGGGACGCCATCAGGCCCCCAGGGCCATCATTCCCCAGCCAGGGCAGAGCAGGCAGGGCTGCGCACCTGGCCCCAGTGCCTCTCACATCAACAGAGAACACACGCACAACCCTGCCTCCTTCAAAGGCCTTCAGAATCCCAAGTTAACCACCGAGAGTGTACCAGGCCAGATCTGCTAACCTAATCTCAAATCTGGGACAGGCTTCATTCCTTCTGCTCGCCTCTGGCCTGGAGAGCAACAGATGGGAGACGCAGGTGTGGAGGCCGAGGCCTGTGGGAGGCCTGACTTCTGTGCCCCAAGAGCCACCCAGCCCCACATCTGTTCCCACATCCAGTGCAAAGGCTCCTGGGCACACGTGGGCAAGGCCACGTCCCTGCCCCAGCCCCACTCCCGCAGGTCCCGTCCCCAGAGGCATTTCCTGGTACTCACGCAGGAAGTGCTTCTCCAGTAAGGCAATTTCCAGGTGGCCCTTGATCTCATTCAGCCGATCAAACTCCGTGCGGGTGAAGTCCTGGGGACCTGTGGCCATGATGAGGGTCCCTGGACCAGCCTGGAAGGGAAACACAGAGAGCTCAGAGGTGGCAGCGGAGGAGCCACCCGGGTACCCTTCGGGAGGATCTACAGTGTCCAGCGCCTGGGACAGCAGGTCAGCACGATGACCCCAGGTTCCCACTGCACCTGCCTGAATCCCTGCAAAGAAAAGGACATGGCTCCCTCAGGATCTCAGGCCTGGAGACGCCCCTGGCACCAGTGGGAGGTCCCCAGGAAGAAATAACAGGGAAACTAAACTGTGGAGTGAGGTGCTGAGTGCCGGCATAGCCGCTGCCGCAGCGATCTCAACCACAGACGGGAGCAAGCGGGCAGCTGTGCCGACCCGTGGGCCCAGGGCTCTGAGGCCCAGTCAGAGTGTGACAGACACCCTGGGCCGAGGTGCAGCCACAGCACACACAGAGCACACAACAAAGGAGGTGGCTCCCGGGCACCCTTGGCGTAGAGAGGGGAATCAGGGACAGCCACCTTCTGTCCCCTCATCAAGACACTGTCCTCTCCCCAAAGGCTCCAGTTACAGGTCACATGCCCAGGAGGCGGGCACAGCAGCTACTCCACAGCCTGCTGACAGAGGAGAAAGAGAGAGGCCTTCGAGAGCAGGACACTCACAGGGGGCACCATCCACAGCTGCTGCACAGGAGTCCCTGCTGGGCACATGGACCTGGCTGACCTGCCTGCCTGGGCCCCAGACCTCTTCCTCCTCCTCCTCCAGTGCTAGGGGTGGTGAAATGGGATCCACGCTGAGGCTGCTTGGCTGTGAGTCACACAGTGGACGCTTCCGACACTGTTACCTCCCCCCATGCCACCAGCTGCTCAGAGGCCCAGGCCTGGAGAAGGGGCTGATGGGAACCAGCAGTTCTCAGCACAGCCTGGGGACCTGTCCCTCTGCACTGTCAGCTTCCCTGGCCACAGGACACAGCTTCCCCGGGGAGCAGGTCCCGTAATTCGCTGCCTCCCTGGAGTCCTGCACCAGCGGCAGGGAAATGCTACAGGGTGAGCTGAAAGCAGGCCCCGGGGTGCTGACACTGACCGGGGGCACCACCAGGCACCGGCTCTAGGAGGCAGGCACAGCCTGGGTGCTGGGAGCCTGCTATGCCCTGGTACCCTGACCACCTGTCCACTGTCCCAAGAGCCAAAGGCCAACAGGGCCAAGAAGGGGACATGTAAACCCAACCTGACCTGGAGAAAGCTCTGGATGCAGGGGTCCTGCCAGACGGTGTCACCTGGGACCACTGGCACACATTGGCATCCAAACACACGGCCACAGGTGGCCCCAACACAGCCAGCTCCTGATGTTCTTGGAGCGCCTGGCAAAGGCCACCGAGACCCCTACGGGCAACAGAAGCCATGTCCCGCCACCCCCACAGGCCGGGTGGGCAGGGCCGCAGAACCCGCAGGTTCCTGACAGATTGAAGACAAGCGACCTAGTAACCTAGAGTGATCCTGTCTCAAAACCAGAAACTTTTTAAAGCCCTGAGGACGTAGCTCAGTGCAAAGGCCCCACTGTTCAACCCTCAGGGCTGCAAAAAAAAACAAAGTCAGGTGCTCAGACACCTGGTGTCTGCCCCACAATCACCCAGCGGGCATGAGGATAGGGCACAGGTCAGGGTGGCTGGGAGTGCTCACGGTCTCCACAGGACACACGCTTATACACCCTCCTCAGGTAAAGGTATGCTGGGCGTTCAGGACATCTGCTACTAAAATGTGTTTCCAACCCCAAGCAAACTTTAGGCCATGTCCAATCGGCTCACCCTCGCCGGTGTAGCTCGGGCTGCTCCAGGCCTCCCTGTGGGTGACCCACTCCATCCCAAGCAGGGGGCAACCCTGCCCCCAGGCATCCCGGAGACTTCCCCCTTCCCTTTGCAGGGGAGTCACACAGCGACACCCTGTCCCTGGCATGGAAGGCTGTCTAGAGAAGGAGGTCATCAATGTTGAATGGAAACAGATTCAGCAGCACAGGCAGCTCGTGACCCCCCTTCCTCCCCGCCCAGGAAACAGCGTGCGCCCCTGCTACCTCCACTTCAGCCCGCCCTCCACAAGCCCCGCCTGCCAGGGAACACATCCTTGGCTCCTCACCTGTTCTTCCTGGTTTGGAAATCTGCAGGTGCACAGCCCGAAGGTCACAGCTGGGCTCACCATCTGCAGAGAGCCCTTGCGGGTGACTTAGGTGGGCAGTCTGAGGACAGCCCAGGAGTGGGCATGGGCCACACAGGATTATCAGGCTCCGCCCTGCCCTGCCCTGCCCTGCCCTGCCAGGAAGACGTCCAGGTGCTAGGAGAGTGTCAAGCGCCACCTAATACAGAACATGCTTTGTGCAGAATGGGAGGACACACACTAGGCCTGCCAGCCACCACCTGCCTGAGACAGGACCCTGGGAGTCCCGCAGGAGGAGCTGGAGAAGGAAGGCCCCCTCTTCCAGTGACATGGCAGGGCTGGGGACCCCAGGAGTCAGTGGCCTGGGCGTGCATCATCGGGGTTCAGGTCCAAAGCAAGGGACACATCTCCTGCCTTAGGGCTGGTGGGGCCTCCACCCTCAAAGGCCCACATGGCCACACCCGGCCCCAGAAGGGGAAGCAAGAGAGCACAGGAGCTGCCTCGAATCTAAGCCCGGGCCTTTACCTCATGGGGCACTCCCCAGGGCACACAAGGGAGTGACCCACCCTTGAAACAGCACTGTTTCCACAGAAATATCTCTGTGCCCACATCAAAACAGCGCCCACATAGTCAGGAGACAGAAGATGGAGGGGCCAGGGGAGGACTGGCCACTGGGGAAAAGATGGGAGAGGAATAGCTGCCCTGAGGTCTGGAACCCGTACCTCGGGCCAGCCTGGTCCTGGCCCAGCTGGGAGCACAACCCAGCTATAAACACCACCCACAGCCTCAGTCTTCCCATCTGTCAGGGGGAACAATGGCCTCAGAAAGGAGTTGCCCAGGCCAGAGGAGGGCACAGACACCCCGGCACTCTGCATATCCCTCTAGAAGCAAGGTAGGTAGGTCACAAGCCCCAGTCAGGGCCAGTTCTAGGGCCCTGGTTCTGCAGAACCTGCAGCTGGTGGGCATTTTCATGGGGGCAGAGGAAACCAGGTTGGATGGTGCCACCCTATTCCCTATTCCCAGGACATCAGTCTGGGCAGGACAAGTTCTGCAGGGCCAAAGGACAGGAAGAGAACTTGAAGGGCCACCACACTCACTCACCTGGCCACCCAGGACACCTCACAGGGCAAGGGGTGGCCACGTGGAAAATAAGACAGCCTGGCGTGGGGATGGGCACTGCCACCTGGGTTGGCACCCGCTCAGGACAACACAAGTCAGGAGCTGCAGGAACAGCCATGGCCTCTGAACACAGGGGACAGCATCACATCACAGAGCAGGCCGGGCACTAGAAGCCGGGTGGCCTCACCCACGTCCAACCGAGCACTACAGGCTATTGGGGCAGTGCCAGTGAATTATTAATTCCTACTGGGAGCGGTGCACACTCAGAGCCCTACTGTGGAGCGTTAATAATACCGGAGCGAGGGAAGGGAGCGATGCAGACACATTTGGGGTGAAAACCTGGCTGGGGCCGGGAGAAAACCCCCCGGGCCACTGAGAGGGATGGGCACAGGTGGGGGATGCTCACGGCCACGCTGAGTGGTGCTGAGCATTGAGGAGGAGGAGTCGCCGCAGCTACTCGGGGAAGAGAGGCGCACAGTGTCCTTCGAACCTGCTCTGCTCCCCCGAACCCCACAAAACAGGTTCTAGAAGGTGGGCACCCACAGTCTATGCCCACCCCCAGCACAGCACAGCTGAGGAGCCCCATGAATTGCCTGTTGCCCAGCCAGCCATCAGGGGTCAGGGACATCAGTGACAGATGACAGGTAGCTCAGACGCACAGGCCCCACCCAGCAGTATGCTCTCAGGGTTGGGCCAGCGATACTTCCACTTGAGAAGCTTGCCAGTGGAGGCAGGGGGACCTCTGGGGGCGGGGGGGGACAGGCGGGCATCAGGGGCAAGGAAGGGAGGGGCGCCAGGCAGGCCCGACCCTATTCACAGCCAGCCCAGGAGACGGCCATCTGCCCACATCCACCCTGGACTCAGCCATGAGGCCCAGCACACACCAGGCATGGTGGGGAGCTCCGGGTCTGCATACTCACAGGGTCCCTGAGCTCCTCGCTGTCTCGGAGCGAGGTCCGAGGGATCTTCAGGGGCAGCTCGTCCGCGCACTCAGTGTCCGAGGCATTGGGCGACTCCGCGAGGTCCAGGCAGTCCTCTCTCTTGGGGCCTCTGAACCTGATCCTGTCCAGCCTCCTGAGCATGTTCAGCACGGAGCTCCTGGGCCTCACCTGGACATGACGGATGGGCTCCCTACGAGAGATGGGGCTCGGTCACTCCTGACTCCACGCTCCAGTCAGCAGGCAGTGGACTCAGACCTCGCCTTTGGTCACCAGGCAGGACTATTGTCCATCACCCCGCCCACCAGGCTGGCCACCTGTGGATCCTTCAACCTCAGCCAGAGCAGGCTGCCCCAGGCCCTAGCAGGGCAGGAGCACACCAGGCCCCCAGCAGGCCACTCTGGCTCACCACAGTGACTGAGGCCAAGGTCAGGGAGAGCACACCGTGGACTGGGGCTGCAGGCTAACCGCTCTCCAGAGGTTCAGTCACCAGCACAGCAGAGGTGCGGCTGCGCACAGCTGGGGAACCCGCCCAGGTTCAGGGTCCAGCCCAGCTAAGCCTCAGAGACCAGGCCCCACCCTTTCTGTATAGAACCTCAGGGCCAGGGCGGCACCTCAGACCCTGGCCTGCCTCCTCCACTTGTGCAAATGCACACCTGTGTGCACCAAGGGGTTTACAACCTGGTGACACCAGGACAGCCAGGGCAGCCTCCGGAGTCTGACGGGTGGGGAGGGGCAGCTCCTTCCCTCATCTAGTGCCTCATGTCCAGGACCACAGCACAATGGGAAGATGGCCAAGGGCTGCCCGCTCTAGCCTGGCCCCCATGGCACAGCTCCAGGCCAGCGCTGCAGCCAGGGTGTAGCCCCTCTCACCAACCTGGCTCCCCAGGGCCACAAGGCCCCAGGTCCTGGGGTGTGTCATACCGACTCCCTGCCAGGTTTTCCACCTGCAAAGCAGGAGTGATCCTGACAAGGCAGAGATGGTCTAGGAAGCCAATACAACACGTGACCGTGGGATCTGACCACGGCCTGCACCCAGGAAGCCACCTGACCGTTTCTGTGAGAGAAGGTGGAGGGAGGGGGGCCTTCGGCTTCCTGCTGGGGGCCGTAGCACCAAGCCCACAGGGCTGCTCCATAGCTGCAGGAGGTGTCCCTGGGTGGGCCCAACCAGCTGCCCACTCACTAAGGACGGTGCTGTCACTCAGAATGACACTTAGTGGGGACCTCAGACCCAGCCAGCAGGCATGCAAGCCCATCTGAGCCTTGCGCTCCTGGCCCCAGCTCTGATCTGGGACAAGGAACCCACACAGGTGGTTCTGGTTGCCAGCATCTCCTGGAGCCAGTGGGAGCCCTGGGGTGCTAGCGGTGCATGGGACAAGGGTGGGGGACCGGCCACCATAGCGCATTCAGCAACTGTTAACTCCAGAGGGGCTGGTGGAACAGTAAACTGAAAACCAGACCAACAGAAAGGAAGGAGAACTTGCCACTCAGCAAACCCTAGGAGGAGACAGCAGTTGAGATGAAGGGACCAGGCCAGGGTAGAGACCACACCTGCAACCCCAGCATTCATGAGGCTGAAGCAGGAGGATGGCCGTGAATTTTGAGGCCAACCTGGGATACATAAGGAGTTCGAGACCATCCTGAACTGCATAGCAAGACCCTGTCTCAAGCAAATAAAAACACTGAAAAATGAGTTCACAGAGTAAAAAAAATCTAATAGACAACTGCAAGCTTCTTACTTGGTAAAAAGTAAAGCAAGGCTGGGTGGCACACACCTGTCATTCCTACACTCTGGGAGGCTGAGACAGAAGGAGGGCAAAATGTGAGCCTAGCCTGGGCAACCTAGTGACGTAGTGAAATCCTGTCTCAACACAAGAAGTGTAAGAAAGATAAGATATGAAACAGGAAGTGGGAGTGGCTAGGTACGTGAAGACGAGTATCGTATCTTGGTTACAAGAGAGCTTGAATACACTGGGGGAAACGACAAGCCTACCTCCCAACGCTGCCCACCAGGAGTGAACACTCACCAGGGGCTGGGTGTGTGTGAGGAGCAAGCACATGGGCACCCAGATCAGGGGCTGTACCCTGAGATGCCAGTCTAGGACCAAGCCCAACACACACAGCCCCTCTCTGCCGGGAAATGTTCCTCAGAAACCAGGGAAGATAGCACCACGCCAACCACGCCCACCTCAAACCCTGACACACAGGGCCACTGCGCCATCCACGGTGGCCTACCGCGGAACACCAATTTGGAATGTGACTCCCTGCGGTCACAGTACGCTAAGGGGTGGCAGGAGACACGTGGTATGCAGGGTGCTACACGCCAATGCCAGCTCAGGGGGTTCTCTCTCTAGAGCCGGCCCTGCGCGTTCCTGTTGCTTTTTGGAAGAAATTACTTTATTACACAGGAGACTTTCCAACCTACTCCTTGTAAAAGGTGCCATTCGAAACACTGCGGATGCAGCCCAGAACACTTCATCCGGTAAATCTGAAACCGCTCGCTAAAACGCCCACGCCACGGTCCCCTCCCAGCCAGCCCATGCGTCACCCCTACACGCCGCTCGGTAAAACAGCAGGAAAAGAACAGCCACATAAATCCTAGCACTACCGAAAAACCTTCCTGTGCTTCCGGAGACTCTGCCTCGGCCACCCTTCCCCCTCCGAGAGCAGCCCCACAAAGAGAGCCGAGCACATCCCCGTGGGTGGAGAGGGACACCCTGGAGGAGCTGCAGACACTGGGGCAGAGCAGCAGGCCCTGGCTCCCCAGTGCCCCCGCCTGGCTCCCAGCCCCACGCTGAGCTCTCCTCCCCTGCTATTCCGAGTTCCCTGAGGTTGCCCCACCTCCTCTCTGAAGCTTCAGCAGCTAAGGAGGCCACTGCACCAGGAGATGGGCAAAGGCGCCCCATGTCGCCCAGTGCCCACCGAACGCACACTGGCCACCTATAGGGCTCAGTTCCCCGGGGTGCTCCTGCCGCCCTGCTCACTGCACCCTAGGCAGGCATCCCAACATGCAGCCCCAGAGTAGGGTCTGGAGCACCACCTGGATAACTCCTGGAAGGAGGAGCAGCTGTCTCCAGTGTGGCTGAGCCTGGCCCTGTTTCTGTTCACTGCCACGTACAGAGCCGGCTACGGATTTGCCTTCTCCCTTCAACTGGCCTTAGCAGTGCAATCAGTCCAGCTGAGGTGCTGGTGGGTGGTCTGTGAAGCAAGGTGACAGGGCAGGGTGTCCCCACCCCATAGCTCCCAACAAACATCTGATCTGGCAAGATGGAGAGCTGTGCTCCACCCTGCCAGCCGGGATCGGCCGGGATCGACTGGGATCGGCCAGGATCAGCTGGGATGGAACCTCGGGCTGGAGGCCCCGAAACATTAGATGCCACCTCAGTTGTGCCGTGCAGCTCACTCTGCGTGTCCTTCTCTCTGCATACCGCAGAGGTGGCTTCAGGGCTCCTGCCCAGCCCAGCTCACAGCACTCGCCTACCTCCCACCACTGTCATGGTCAGGCATCCCCAAGCTTCTTTCTTCTTCACAAATGAATAAAACCCAGGTCTGGCCTTAGGTCAAGGCCTCTGTCCCAGTTAGCCACAACCTAGCTGGACTTAGGACCCCTTGGCTCCCTACAACTATAAATGCTTCACCCACTAGGATACCTATAACTTCTCCACGGGATTGCAAATATAAACTTCCTGGGCCTTGACAAGGACCAGGAAGGGCACTCTATACAAGGGTCCTAGAAGGCCACTCCCCATCCTCTGGTGGCAACCTTCGGGTTCTGTACCAGCACAAATACCCACACTGCTGTTGGGAAGGTGAGAACTCCACGCATATTGACCAGGCCGGGGTACCAGCCTGGCTGTGCTTCTGTGGCTGGCCTGGGGAGGGTGCCCTCAAGGTCCACGCCAGCACCCTGTCCCCAGGACCTTTCCCTGACCATGTCCACTAAGGTCTTATGTGGGTCTTAGGGGGCACACATCTGAGGACACTGTTCCACCCAGCAACCTCCACTTCCAGGCAGGGAAACTGAGGCTGAGGCCAGGATGGTTGTACCCCAGCCTGCATCCTAAGACAGGATCTTGGACCCGCTGTGTGACCCCAGAGCAAGAGCTGTCCTCCCCACACTATCCTGCCCGGGTGTCACGGCACCTGCTGTCCTGGGTGTTGCAGCCTGTGACCCGGTCCCCAGCAGCCCTACACCCCCACCATCCACCAAGCAGCAAACTCCCCACCCTCAGCCTGGCTGCTCCTCTGAAAGGACACCCACCAGACAATCTGACCCCTGCCCCGTCCACTCCAGGATGCTGAGCCCAACTCCATAGCCCCTCAGGGGGGCCCAGCCCCCGCCCACGCAGCTCCTGGGCACTGCTGCTCCCTGGCAGCCCCTGCTGTCACTCATCAGACCTTGCCTGGGCAGCACAGGGCTCCGGCATGGCCACCAACCCTCTGCAGAGTGTGCCCTGCATGCCCCAGTCTGGCCCGTACCTCCACCTAGAAGCGCACGTTCAGATACTGCAGCTGCAGCTATTTGGGGGCACACGCTGAGGACCCTGTAGCCATGCATCTTGTAGAGCTAGCTGCACAGAAAGGCCTGGGGAGGGTGGCACCTGTGGGTAAGGCCAGGAGGAGGCATTCCCAGCACCCTAGGCTCCCGGCCCGCAGTGTAAGACGGACAGCGTCCAGCGGCCCTGGGCGCAAGAGCATTGCCCATGAAGGCACTGAATGGCCTCTGGGCACACAAAGGAGGCAGTGTCCCGCTCCGGCTTGGGAACCACCGAAGCCCTCATTTCCCTTTCCCACCCCAGCTGGCAAGAGCCAGACCCTGGCTTCTTTCTGTAGCCCGGCAGCCTGCCTGGCTTTGCTGCTTACACCTAGCCACTCCAGATAAACCACTTGCACTTTGCCCTGGACGCCAAGCTTCCCTTGCATAGCACCCTGGGGCTGGTGACACCCAGGCCAAGGCTCAGGGTTGACTCCTTTCCTCTCCCTCCCTCGCTCCCTCCCTCCCTCGCTCCCTCCCTCCCTATCTTCGTGGTCAGCAACACCTGGGATCACAGTGAGACCCCAGACAGATGAACCATGAGGGCACCTGAGAGGGAGTGAGATGCAGCAGACTCTGAGGAGGATAGGAGGGCCAGGGCCCCAGTTTACTCTGCCCTAACTTCCCACAGAAGGGACCCAAGGACTCGAATGTACACATAGCTCCCAGCCACCAGCCATCTCCCTAGACCCATGTCCCTGGGCGGCTGGAGTGTGACCCTGTCTCCTTAACTTGTCTGCATCTGCCCAATGCCAGCCTCAAGAAGCATGCAGGTCTGCCCAACCTCAGAGACTGAGGCCGTCCCAGAGAGACCGCCCTCCCCCCAGTTCCACTGCAGTCCTGCAGGCTGGGTCCCTGCAGGACCTCTGTAACCCAACACAGCACAGATGTCACACCAGCCTCCCGGCCACCTCCACACTGCATGTTAACATCATCTGTCACTGCCTACCACACGTGTGGACGGGCTACAGGCGGGATGGGGAGTGATGTACTGAGCCACTGGTGAGACTCTCACCCTGGCCAGCAGCCACTACCACCTGGACACAAGGGACCCAACATCCCTGCGCACACCACAGCAAAACATGGGACAGTGACTCCAGGGGATGAGACCCTGGTGTCTACCTGCACTTGTTTACAGTCTTACTAACTTGACGTTTATAGATGTTCACACCTGCTGAGGAGCTCAGACAACTCCCGACAGCCCAGCAACCGGTGCTTACAAATGGCTTGAGGAGCAGCGTCGAGGCATCCTTGTGCAGGAGCCAGGAGCTAAGGTTTGACTGCAGGGTGATCCTGGGCACCCCTGAGGGCCAGGCAGCCCTGGAAGCAGGGACACTCAGCTAGGTTGGCTGGCGCAGGGACCACAGGGCCTCAGGGTACAGGGGCATCTGCAGAAGGCTCCGCTGCAGCCTGAGGGCTTGGGGCAGCAGTGGGTCCCCATAGGTGGAATCCACACCCCCATCCCAGACCTTGAACACCTGCCTGGGCTGTGTGGCCCATCCTGATCCTTTCCAGGTTATCTCCTATTTCTTCCCAGCTGTGCTCAGCACCATCTGCCACCTGTTACTCTGTCATGGACTCAGGGCCACTGTCACATGGCTGAAGGTAGTCAGGCATGCATCTGTCTAAGGTAGGCTGCATCTGCCCCTCCTGGGCCTTGCCACAGATACTACAGGGCACTGTGGCAGGGAGCCAGCCCCTTAGGCCCTTGGCCTGTGACCTCGCCAGTGCCCCATGCCTGGCCTGGAGAGGGAGAAGGGCCACTTCCACGCGGGCTGCTAGCTGGTGCCAGGTGCATGCTGGGAGGCCTCCTGGAGACAGCCGTGAGCCCAGCAAAGTGAGGCTATGTGCCTGCCATGCTATCGGCTTGCACCTGGCCTCCCCCAGCCTCAGTTTCCCTGTCTGTCAGTTGGCGTATCGGTCAGCCCTCACCCTCAGCATTGAGGTCAGGTGGTGTCGTCCTGGTGCCTATAATTTACTGGCAGGGGTATCTGGCCAGGGACCCAGTCGTGGGCCATGCCCTCGGCTTAGTGGAGAAGGGTTCTCCCTTGGTGCCAGGCAGTACCCAGGCAGGCTTTGGGCAATGTGGGATGGTGCCAGAGGTCCACACCTGGCCAGCTGTGGTGACAGTAGCAAGATGTAGACCCACTCTCAGGAACGTGAGCAGCAGACACAGAGTCAGCTCCCAGCGTCACAGTGTCACCACCACCAGGCCTCAGTGGCTGCCACGTCACAGCAAAGGAAGCCAGGATGAAGGTCTAGGATGCTCCTGACATGGGGCCAGTGTCACCCTATGCTTCCAGGAGGGGACCGAGCCCAGGGTGCTGTGGTGGACAGGATTGGGAGAGCCACAGGGGAGGGGGCTACAGGCAGCAGGCGGCGGGGACCACAATGCCCCAAATGTGAGGGGTTCGGCCCGGTACTGGCACTTAGCCCAGCACCTGCCCTCAGCTGAGCCCCTCGAGGTCCTCCCCAGGGTGCTGCTGGGCAGCTCTCAGGCACATCTGCTGTGGCCCTGAGACGGGAGGTGGCAGTGTGGCCTGAGGATGCCACCGACAAACACGCAGCCCCTACCCCAGCCCCTCGGCTGCACACGCAGATAGGCTAAGGCCCAGAAGGCAGCGAGAACGCCGAGCAAAGCAGCTCCTCTGCACCGCGGCCATCACTGCGGCAGAGCTGGGGTGGCACAGCTCTCCCCAGGCTGCCCTCCCTTGCCGGTCAGGACGTAGGCCCCTCCAACGTGATACGGGGAGCACAGGACATGACTGGGAGCTCCCCAGGGGTCCCACAGCAGCCCCTGCACAGCGCCAGCCCCGCTGCAGAGCCGGGTGGACAGCAGGGGAAGGAAACAGGTGGCTAAAGGGCCTCTGGTCCCGGGCTGTGGGGGACGTGCCTATCCAGGCCTGTCACTGCCTGGAAGTCTGGGAACTCTGCAGTCTCAGGGAGACACCTGGCCCGGGCCTCACCCGGAGCAGCAGCAGGGAGGGAGACTTTGTGGCTGTACTTGCTACAGACCAGGAATTGTCCCTCGCAGCTGCACCTGCTGGTGCTCACAGGCACAATTCTGCCAGTGCTGTGCCCCACCCAGTAGGCGGCAGCAATGATGGGGGCCAAAGCCTTGTCCACTGGACATTCAGAATACCGCAACGGGCCGCCTAAGCAGCACTGAACAAGCACCTACTGTGTGCCAGGCACACCACGCCTGTGCAGACAGGAGAGGCTCCAAGCACAGCCCTCGGTGTTGCCTCGTGGCTCCAAGGCAAGCAGTGCTCTAAGAGGGAGAAGAATGCACCACAGAACCTGGACACAACGGTGTTAGCCCAGGGGCTGCCCAGAAGAGAGACACCGACAGGGAGGGCTGAGAGAGCTGAGGGTATGTAGGAGCTGTCCCGCACGCTGCAGAAGCCACTCAGTCAGATCCTCATGCCACAGCAAGCCAGAGCAGAAACGGCAGGTGCAAGCAAGGCCTCCGTGAGGTGCAGGGTCCCTGTCCCGGCCCAGGCACCTGTAACCCAGCAGAGACCCAGCAGAGGAGAACATGGTGGCTGGGTCCAGGCACAAGTGGTGAACACAGCGCAGTGGAGGGCAAGGTGCAGGGGAGGGAGAAGAGGGGCAGGCAGTGTGGCCTCAGGACCCCCCAGGTGACCCGATGGCAGCACTCTGTCCTGGGGACAGCCCCCGCTCAGCGCCTGCACAGCACAGACCACTGGGGTCTGGCAGTGCTAAGACGAGGTCTCGACCCATGTTGAGTACCGTGACGCCTTTCAAAGGCTTCTGAGGAAACCCGGGCTCTGAGAGGAAACGCCACCCGCAGCTGCTCAAGAGGAAGGTCTGCTCTGGTCACACAGCAGGCCTCAGTGGGGACAGCACCCAGAGCTGTGTGCGGAGCAGCAGAGGTGTGGCTGGGCCTCCAGCAGCAACGGCCAGCTCCTCTGAACTTCCCCACGGTGTTACGGGATGAGCCAGCGGCCCCACTTCTGGTTCCGCAACCAAAAGAACCAAAGTTTGGGCTTGGACAGACACATGCACGTCAGGTCGTCCACCGAGGCTGGCACGACCCCACATCTGTCTGCACGCTCGGGGGACAGGCACGGAGCACAGCAGTCACCAAGCACAGCGGGACACAGGAGGTCGCTACAGGGTCAGTCACGCGACAGGAAGCTGAATGCTGTCTGCGTGGGGCTCAGGGAGGGGACAGCTTGTGTGTGTTTAATCCGAACAGTTTCAGTT
>PVKN010005898.1:15821-29800 GCA_004027915.1 Capromys pilorides
TATACCTATCAATTTAATATAATCCCCTAAATCAACAGCGTGAAGGTTTTAGAGGGAGGAAGACAGGCTGAGATGATGGCACATGGGAAAGTGCAGGAAGCTGAAGAGCCAGGATAGCATGAACAGCAGGAGTGTCGTGGTGAGCCAGGGCAAGGCCGCAGCCCCTCCTGCGAGCAGGGCTAGGCCAGCGGTCACGGAAGCAGACCCAGGTGGCATCTGAACCCAGTAGGGAAGGATGGAGTTATAATCACTGACATTGACACACCAGGGGGCTGAGTGGGAAAAGGGACGGTCAGACCACGTCTCACAGCTGTGCGAGGTCACCACAGGCGCCGAGGGTCCGCGTGAAGACTAATGATGTTATGGGGGGCTCCTCTGTGACTGGGGGGACGGTGGCAGGCAGACAGGTCCTCCCCAGGGACTCAAAGCAGGACAGGGCAGCGTGTGCTGGTGACAACTTCCCTGGGCTAGGGTATAGCTCAGGAGTAGGTGGCTTGCCTGGCACATGCCAGGTCCTGGGCTCCAACCCCAGCTCCTCAAAAAAACAAAACTCCAAAAACAATTTCCTGTGAGACAAAAATCAAACATAATTTGGGGGAAAATATTTCAACACCCCTCTCAAAGAATTAATGTGTCTAACGCTGATAGCCAATAGAAAAACGCACTTAAGACACAGCCAGTGTGCAGCAAAGAAAAATTACAGCAGATCTTAAACCCAGGCAAAGTCCCGACTTGCACTTACAAGGAGCAAAATGCCAGTTCCATTCACCCCAAGAGGCCCCACTCCCTAACAGACCATGGGCACAGTGTGTGGGGACAGGGAAACCTCTCTGCCCACTGGGGACGGGCATAGATAGCCTGACGGGGCCCAGCGAAACCGCAGCTCCACCCCAGCCAATCTCCTCCTCCCTCCTCCCTCAAGGATGCACACTGCAAGGTCAGCTTCCTACAGTGCTGCTTTCACACTGGCGGAGAAAAGGGCCAGAGGCTCCCCCAGGCCCCCAGCACGGACAAGGGCCACAGGCTGCAGAAGTGAGCAGCCCTGGGCTCACCAGCCAGCCCTGTGTAGGTACCAGAAGGAAGGAAGGGGTGGCAGCGTCAGCCAGCTGCCCACACTGAGAGGAACACCTGAGAAAATCGGCATCCGGGAGGAAGCATTTCTTAAGTCTCACAGTGCCAGCAGTCGCAGTCCATGGTCAGCGGCCCAGAACGGAGCTGCTCAGCTCATAGCAGCCGGGAAGCTCAGGCAGAGTCCAAGAGGAAGGGGCTGGGGACTATAAGGCGGCCCTGAGGCGTTGCTCTGCCCACGCGCGCATCACCTTGTGAATCATGGGTTGGTCCACAGGTGAAGGCGGAGCTACCTGGTCCACACAGCTTCCCAAAGCCTCCCCATTGGGCAGAGGCCTCGGGAAAGTAGGAGACCCAAAGCACGGCAGGAGGGGAGAAAAAGACAGAAAGTCACCCAGAACAGTGGCACAGGAATGCCCAGGATGCCATCTCTGGGAGGAGGAGCGGTATGGGGATCCTGCCCCCTGCCCCCACCCTGACCCACCTCTGAGTCACTCACCTGGCCAGCCCAGCGTAGACAGTAGCCAGTGGCCAGTCTCTGCCCCACTGCCTGGCTCTTCCTCCAAAGCTCCTTAGCCCTGGCACACCAGCTGGCAGGCACAGGGCAGGAGGCAGGGTGCTGCTGGACAACACAGCAGGTGGGCCTGAGAGCCCACCACTCCTGCGCTGTGCACCTGCAGGGCAAGGGTCCCGGGCATGGGCACCCAGGAGACCAGCAGGGGAGCAAGGGCCACGTCAGGTGCAGGCTACGAGAAATAATAGGTCAGAGGTTCCCACCCCAGCCAAGGACACGGCCCTACTCCAGGTCACTGTTCACAGACGGGAGAAGGGGCCACACGGCCCCAGGGACCCGACTTCATCCTCACACCTGTGACAAACAGAAAACTAAGGACTGGGGCCTGGGGGCAAGATGGGGCCACGCTGCTCCTGCCGGGGATGCAGGGCTCCCCCCAGGGCAAGCTTGGATCGGCACAAAGCCAGCTCCCAAGTTCAGCCTCACCACCTGCCAGGCAGGCCCTGAAGGACACCGCTGTCCTCCTCAGGCAGCCTCTGGCCAGGGTCACTGTCTTTGTGCAAGACAGCCCTCCACACTGCTCACCCGGTGACACACCTTTCCACTCCCTGCTGGGGACCAGGGCCATCCCTGCTCCCCCAACCCACTGAACAGCCCCTCCTTCAGGAAGTCCACTGGCCCCACAGCCCTCAGCTGCATCAGCCTGAGATCTGGTGCCTCCTCATGCACCATGGCCCGTGCACAAGGCCCACACTGCATTCCCAGCCCCGCTGGGTCAGCAGCCACATAACTGAGGGACAAACCAATGCCGCACAGAGATACGGAGATGGGCAGCCCAGGGCACAGGCTCAGGAGACACAGGGAGATAGGACGGGGACAAAAGCCACCAGTAGGACAGGAGACAGAGGTGCCAACCTGACACCCCACAGGGCCACTCTCCTAGGCCTGTCCCTCACTCTAGCAAGATTCAGTGGACCCCTCTTCCTGTCCTCCTCCACTGAGGCCCTGTGAAAAACCTGCACAATGGCCCTATATCCTGCCACCAGGAAAAGAGGGCAGCAGCACTGGGTGACAACTCAGGATCAGCCGTAGGCTGGTGGTGGTTCCCAGAGGGCAGCCTGAGTCTCGCTGGCCTTCAGAAATTAATTACTGAGTCAGGTGTGGTGACATAGGCCTATCATCCCAGCACTCAGGAGGCTGAAGCAGGAGGATCCCATTGAGTTCAAGGCCAGCCTGGGCTATCTAGTGAGTTCAAGGCCAGCCGCAAACACAGCAACTTGTCCCATAAATACAGTTGTAAAAAGAGAAACGAAATCATGAAACAATTTCTAAAGCAGACACTATAGGAAGAACTGTTTAAGACTCAAAGGGTCCTTTGTCCTCTGGCCACTGTTTCAGTAAACAGCACCCCTCAGGTGGCTTGGGAGGAAGAGATCTGGGACCACCTACTCTCTGGCCCATTCCTCTGGGACCCCCGGGGAGCCCCGACTGCTGAGGCTGCAGAGGTGATGGTCACCCAAGCTTGGTTTCCTTCTGCTCACAAAGGGGGCAGAGCCCACCAGCACGTGGCTCTCTGGTCCAGGTGGCTGACCGGTGCGGTGCTCTCCTCTCCCCCTACAGAGTACTGCGGGTCTCAGTGCACAGGCCTCAGCTCACACCGGCATGTGTGCAGTTGGCTGGTGACTCTGCACAGGGAGCTTCTCATTCCTAAGTAGCCTGCAAGGGCCAGGGACACAGCTCAGTGGCACAGCACCTGCCTGGCAAGTGCAAGGTCGTGAGTTCAATTCTTGGGCAACCCCCAAAAGTTTAATCTGCAAATTGCTCTTTGAAAGCACCAGTGAGGGCTGTATCTTAAATAACTGTGCCCCACCCCATGCAGAACACTCCAGCACCCCTGCCCTGCTAGCCTGCAACCCAGATTCCCCACTCTGCTGCTGTCCCTGGGCTTCTGTGGGGTCTCAGGGTGACCCGACGTGACCCGACACATCATGTCTGCCTCCTGGGCAGAGCGCCCAGCATGCTTCCCTGTGGGCAGCGTGGGTACATGGCCAAGTTCACCCTACACCTGTCCCCAGTGCGCCCAGCACACCTGCTCACACACACACACACACACATGCACATACGCACATACGCACACCCCTCCCCTGGCGCACACCACCAGCTGCTCGCTCCTTCTTTCAGGTCAGCCTGAACATGGCCTCCGCTGATCAACACGGCGTCCACAAGGTCACTCTGGCCACTACATAGATGCGGCTGCAGGAATTGGCTTTCGGCAGCAGCTCCTGTTTCTTGGCTCAGGTATCGCTCTCCACCCAGTGCTTAGGGCTGTGCGAACCCCATTTCCTCTCAGGGCCCTTCCTCACCCTCCCAGCCTGCAGCTGAGAGCAGCTACAGGGACAGCCCTGCCTGTCCCAAGCAAAAGATGAGAACGGCTGATAAGCCAGGGCTGGGCAGCCCGCAAATCACAGCAAATCAAACCCAGGGCTGTCACTGCTGTGCCCACAAAGGCAGAGAGGGGCGACAGCCCACCCACCCTTTCCTGCCTCCCTCCACGCGGCAGTTGTGACCCTGACTCCACTCATGGGAGCAGCAAGGGACCCACACATCTTACTAGAACCTTCCTGCCTCTCCAGAAAGGTGGCCACTGCCAAATGCTAAAGCAGAAAACAGACGACTAACCAGACCACCTCTGAAGGCAAGCTCCACACGCAACAAAAGGCAGAAACAAAAATAGAGTAAAGAGTAGCCAGGAACAGTGGTATGTATGCGCCTGCCCTCCAGTGACCAGGAAGCCGAGGCAGGAGCCTCGCCAAGTTTCAGGCCAGGCTGGGCGACTCAGTGAGACGCTGCCCTGGAATAAAATAGAAAGGGATGGGGTTGTAGCTCAGTGTTCCCTGACTTCAGGCCCCAGCACCACAGAGAAGTCAAGAAAAAATAAGACAAACCAGAAAAATAAAGAAAGCTGCACTGTACTTGGCCAGAATGGTAACTTGGAAATAAAACTATAAAAACGTACTTGTTTCTGTTCTAATTAAAACCATGCCAGAAAATCACCTGAAACGAGGGAGGGAGGGAGGGAGGGAGGGCACTGAAGCTCACCACATCATCTGGTGCTACAAGCCTTTGGGCACCTGACCACCACGTCCTCTTCAGGAAAACCCAGCCCGCGAACGAGGAGGTGAGACAGATTCTCTCCCCAGCAGCCTCCCTCCGGGCACCACCGCCAGCAGAGTCAGCCCTGCCCAGAGAAGGCTCTGCACTGGCACCATCAGGCCAAGGGGCTGCACCCCTCCTGCACACCAGCTGCTGCCCGGAGCCCAAAGGCTGTGCAGTGGCCTCCCAGAGGGCAGGAGGCAGGGACGCAGAGAGGCAGGGACGCAGGGAGGCAGGGACGCAGGCTCGGAGACCTGGCTCAACCAGCCCAACGGGTCGGCAGGCACGGGAGCGGGTGGCGCCCAACCTGGAAGCACAAGCCTGTTTGTTCTGAGCCATCAAAGCCCCACCAAGAGGCACAGCTCTTGATGACCAGAGGGGGAAGGGCTCCCCATGACAACGGAATGTGGCCCTGGGGCCTCCTCTCCAAATTCCCCCGCCCTGGCCCTGAGACCTGAGACCGGAAGACACAGGGACGGGGCCAAGTGCACACACCCAGGAGCCCAGGCCACTTGTCGACACCCACAGGTGACAGGGACTGGCTGACTTCCGGCTTCACAGTGTCGTTCTGCAGGAAGGCCAGATGACACCAGCTGTCCATCCACACATTCACCTGCCGAAGCTGACACCTGTCTGCCTCATAATACGATTTAACCAGACACAGCTCCAGGGGACCCCTCCAGGGCTGGAGCCACGCGTGGTCAGCGTGTCCTGGCATCCATCTGTTTTGCAGCAGAGACCGGTGGCAACGATCACCCTCATGGTGCTGATCTGAGCACAGACCAAGTGGTCCACCAGGGAATTCCAAGAAAGGCAATCGTCCTGCTATGCTGGCCCACGACCGCCTGCCCTTCTGGAGAGCCACAGGCCCACTCAGCCGCCTGGCTGGGTGAAAGGGTGGCCAGGTAGGGATGGGGCTGGGGGTAAGGCTCGGGCTTGGAAGTCCCAGCTTGGTGTAACTATGTCACTAGGGATAGGCGGTGTCCCACTCTGCACCTGCCAGACCAGACAGTCATCGCTGCAGGGGGGCGGGGCAACCCACAGAGTAAGTTGCAGCAGGAGCAGTGGGAGAAGTCAGTCCCCTGGAGACCACAGCCTGGGGAAGAGCGGGTGGGATCAAAGGCACCACACAAGAGGAGGGGCTTCCCACAGCTGTGTCCCATTTTCCCCTCAGAACTCAGAGCCCTCCCTCCCAGAACCCCCAACAAGGGGCACCTCACTTCTCCAGAGGCACAGCCAGCCAGAGGCTACAACATGAGGGTTGTTGCGCCGGGAGGGGCCCTTCACACACTGAGACTCAGGACGCGGGAAACCAAACCAGGAAAAGACACCTACATGCAAAAGCAGGTAAGCTGCTAGGCACAGGGCTGCTGGTCTATAATTCTGGTACTCTGAGAGGCTGAGGCAGGAAGATCATAAATTCAAGCCCAGCCTGGGCAGCTTAGCAACTCTGTGTGACCCTGTCTCAAAATGAAAAATAAAAAAAGGCTAGGGAAGTAGCTGAGTGTGCAGGGGGTGGATTCCAGCTCCTGGATCAAACAGGAGGACAGGACTCTCGGGACAAGTCGCCTGGGTAGGACAGGCGGCACCGGCCAGAGGAAGGTGGACCTAGGCAGGCAAGGAATGGCGAACCAGGTCGTGGGGATCGGGGCCTCGGGATACAGAAGGCCGGAGAACCACCAGGGACAGGGGAATCATGGGGACCCTGCCCAGCAAAGGGCCACACGGGACCCCTGAAGGCAACAGTGAGGCCCCTAGGACTGCGACTCAGCCTGTTGTGTGCACCCAAGCTCCAAAGCAGGAAAAGGGGACAGAAGGGTTTGTGTGCAAGCCTCTCTTCCAAGCACGCGCTGGCACAATGGCGATGCGTCTGCCCTCCCCGAGCTCCGGGTTACATCTGCCCACAGGCGGGGCGGACCAGCAGCGAGAGGCCCCTGAAGACAGAGGACTCAAGGGGTAGCTCATCCATGTCCTCAGGGTCACCCACAGGGACATAGTTTCGCTCCCCTGAGGCCAAGAGGAAGACCCAGGCAGGGGAGACCCCAGGCTCAGCAGCCTCCAGGTAGGCATTTATGTTTCTACAAGATTCTCTCCTCTGCTGTTGGTAAAGCAGAAGCCACGACGGAGTAGAGCCAGCCAGGCTCCAGCGCTCTTACGCAATCGCGTAACTCCCAAGCATTTAAGAACAGCGCAGATAACATCAATTCCTTTTGTGTTTTTGTTCAAATGCTTTCCTTTTTGAAAACCCACGCGGAGATAGCTCTAATATAGGTTACGCTGGTGAAAAATAATAACCAAGGAGTGGGGTTTCTAGCTTCTAATTATACAGAATTAGGACGACACGTTCACACAAGTGATTCTGGGATACTTCATAAATAGGTCATGACCGTCTCTCCAAGCCCAAATTCTTCACCCCCAAAGTTAACTTCGCTGTCTAGAGGACCGGGGGCTACAGGACAGGGAGACAGGAGGCAAAACATGATGCTCAAGTGTTTAAAAGCCAACCGCGGGGTTCATTCCATCCCCGGGAGTCACAGCACGGAGACCCCACACTGAGTACCACTCTGCCACTGGGCTGTGAAGCAGCAGCAGCAGCAGCAGCAGCTCCCCACCACAACCCTCGCCCTGCGCAGGATATGATAGGCAAGCGTACCCACCCCCCACAGAAGCGGAGCCCAGCCGCGCCCAGCTGTGAGCGGACAGCCTGGCCCAGCGCAGCCAGCCGGCATCTCTGTCGCCATGCATTGGGGCAGGCAACTCACTGAGCTATTTTTAATGCTACAATTAAACAGTGGATTATCTAAGCTACACACGCCCAGATTACAGGAACAACATTTATTTGTCAATTAAAGCAGCCAGGGCAGCAGCAGCAGGAACAGGGCTAGTTTTCTGTGGGACATCCTCCTCCGGAGGAGGAACCCACCTGCTGGACACCCTGGACCCATGTAGCCAGGTCTCAGGGACAGAATGTGGACACAGGAGGGTGGCATCAAGAGGTCACCGTGTGACGTCTGACATCACAGCTAAAGACACAGGAAGAGTAGAGGCCCCTGCAACTGGGGAGGCGGGAGCCCAGGAGCGAGAGCCCCAGAGAATTCAGCTCCGGCCTTGTGAAAAGCACACCATGTAGAGTGGGCCAGGGACTTCTTAAGATCCTGTGTAAGCAGACAAAAAAAAAAAAAGCCAGGTGGGGACCTCTCGCCCACTTCTGCTGCAATGCGGGGATCACACAGCCTGCTACATGGGGACAGTGGCCACACCTCCCCTGACTCCAGCAGACGGTACAGTAGGGCACTCATCCCTCAACCCACAGCACCACTCCATCTGTCTTTTGGGCCACCAAGTCAGAGATCCCCTGCCAGGGCCCCCTACACCCTGGGTTCCCCCACTTCCTCCTCCACTTCTCCACCCAGAGCTCACTTCCTGGAAGGCAGTTAGTTCCATGGCTCTGGAGAGACAGGAGTGACAAGGGACAGGCTCTCTCCTGGAGCCCCGCCAGCTGGGTCTCACTCCAGGCTCAACCTGCAGGTGCTGCTCCCCGGGGTCCTGCCCAGGCGGGGCTGTGACCCTGGACTCCTGCCGGCAGAGCAGCCACTGCCAGGTCTCCAGCCCCTGGGAACACACAGGTACCACTGATCTCTCTTTCAAGGGGTGGGAGGGGCACTGCTCAAGCCTCGGGTCACCAGCTGCAGGCCACACGGCACCGCAGGGCTGGGGGACAGGGCCTGCCCAGCCCTGTTCAACTCCAATGCCCTCAGACTGCTCTATATCATTTGGGATCATCCAGACGAGGCTGAGTGACAGGATATGCGGGCCAGAGTAAGCCTGATGACCAAACCCCAGGGGTGGACTAGAGTGGACACAGGCTGGAAGTACCTACAGGAGCCCTGGGTAGGAGGCCAGAGGGAATGGGGCACCCCAGGGCTGCAGGAGGCCAGATGTCCCCAGTACGGTTGGAGAAAGGTTACTGTCCCCTCCTCTCCTGGCACACCTCATCACCCATAGGCACTGCAGGACCAGGGTGCAGGCCCATCACTGCCCATGGAGCCCAAGAGCTGCCTGGCATCAGCACAGCCAGCTGCCCACAGGGTGGGACCCCGCCCCACCTGGTGGGTTCCCGAGGTTTCCACCCAAGGGGCACCAGATGGATGGGGCTCTGCTCTGTCACCTGCCAACTGCAGGCTCCTCACCCACCCAGAGCAGGCAGTAACACTGCGCAGCCACCTGGACACCTGCCCTCCTGGGATGGGGGCTGTTGAGGGTCACCCAGCCCAGCCCACCCTGCCACGCCCGCATCTAGATATCCAAGCCATCCACACAGGAGGTGCCCATGGCATGCCTCCACCCTGGCCCCCAACTCTGCAGCCTCGGCGGGGCTCCCGCAGGGCGGGGCCTCTCCGCCAGCCCCACCCCGTGCCCGAGCGTTGGCAGTTGACTCATATCTCATTTCCTTCCACAAAAGAGACTCCCAGGCAGCAAAGTCACACATATGCTGCCCCTGCTGCCCCACAGACCAGTCACGGCCTCTAGGAAATGTCACTCCTTTGAACTCTACTCTGGGGTGGTGACGCACACCTATAATCCCAGCATCCAGGAGGCCAGGACAGGAGGATCGCTGCAAGTTCGAGGCCAGCCTAACTACATAGCAAGAAAGATCCTGTCTCCAAACAATAAAAAATGAATGCAGTCCACCCAGTCTACCACCCTGAGTGGCACCCCTCCCTCACTCCACACTCGCAATATTTAAACTTCCTGAGGTCAGGAGGCCCACGCAGTGCTGGTCTGGGCCTCCAGACACAGCAGAGCCGCATGGTGGCCCCGCCGGCCCCATGCCACTGTCTGCTTTGTCCTTGGCCACCTGTCTGGTACCTGGCCTCTGGCTCCCCTCTGTCAGACCCCAGCACAGGCAAGGGCCTGGAGAAATTGCCACTAAAGCCCACACAGCCCTGAGGGGCACCCCACACGACAAGCTGCTGGACCAGGGTCACCCTAGGCAGCCAGCTCCGTGGCTCCCTCCTCTGCCCACTCCCACACACAGAAACCTCAAGTCTCACTGTTTGGACAAGGACTCGTGAAATGATTCACACATCTCGCTGTTCCCAGCAGTGGCTGGGGACACAGATCTCCATCTGGTTTGGGCACCCGGGACGAGTCCCTGGCTTACTGGGGCAGGCTTCCTGGCAGGGCAGGCACTCAGCAGCCCCCTCCCAGGTCAGTTGCATGCGGCCCCAGAACCTCAGGAAACATCTCCAGCTATGCCTGGCCTGTGTGGACTCCAGGTGGCAGGCCACCCACCGGACTCTAGTTCCAAAGTATGGCTTTGTGAGGTTGAAGGTTTCTGTGCCCTTTTACCAACATGGGTTGCCTTGGAATCTTATCTTACTTTATTTTGAAAATTTAATTAATTTTTGGTAGTCCCAGGGATTAAACCTGGGGCTTTCACACTATACTGCACCTGCAGCGTTTGTTTGTTTGTTTGTTTTTTTATGTTCAGATACTAACTCACAAAGCTGCCCAGGCTGGGTCTGAACTTGTCATCATCCTAGCTTCAGAATTTTAAATGCGGACTGCTCACCCCAGGGCTCACAGCAAGAGCACAGCCTGCTACTGAGGGTCAGGTCTCTAAGCCCCGGCGTGGTGGGCCTCAGCTCCTGCCTGGGCTGCTGGGCAGGAAGACTAAGTAGTGGGGGCAACCCAGCCACATTTGCTGCAAGGTGGGCAGGGGCACCCTGCTCTGGATGCCCTGGGATAGTGACCGGCTTTGTCTTGCCATACTGGGGCCCTAGACTCAGTCACAACCTGTCCAGCCAGGGAAGGGGACAGGGCCTCTAGGCCAGTGTCAGCTGCAGCTGCCTCGGACCACTGCACAGGGCACACGGGCTCACAAATCTCAATCTAGGACAGGAAGGACTAGCATGGCCCAGCAAGGACCAGGAAGGGGCACATGGTGGTGGCCTAGGCACGAGGTGAGTCCAGGCCACAGAACCACAGTAGGTGGCCCTCACCCCAGGAAGGACCACAGATCTCAGTGCCCACTGTGCCACAGCCTTGCTCTAGGCCCAGGCTGGGCGGGACTTCTGGAAGCTCCACCCACTTCCAGAGACTGGGCTCAGGGGGTCCCACAAGGCTCCATGCTTGCAAGGGCCTGCAGGAGATGCAGCCAACGCTGCACCCAGCCAAGGGCACACAGGAAGCCAGTGTCCTTTGGCCCTGTGACCCCCTGTCCCAGAGGAGCTAACACACATTGGCTGTAGCTGGAGGAACATAGGAGAGGAGTCGACCCCTAAGAGGCTGGCCTCATGATCTCCCATCCCACGGAGGGCAGGCACGGTGGCCCCTGGCCACCCCAGCCTAGCCAGGCCCACTCTGGGGTGCTGTACCCTCCAGGGAGCACCCCCGAGCCCCTACAGCCAGAGCCTCTCTCTATCTGCACCAGGGAAGGTTTCCCTCTCACCGTGGCCAACCAAGAGCTGATGGGACAACCCCCTTTGTCCTGTGCGGGCACAGAGCTGGTCCCAGACACACACAGGACCAGACCCAGGGATGAGACAGCTGAACCAGCCAGTGGGCACACAGGCAGGGCTGCACCAGGACCCTGGCCTCCACAGCAGAAAGGGGCCATAGTGGGAGGGCACGACGGGACCCCTGGGACCCTGAAGGGCGGTGGGAAGGGCAGCATGGGTGCACCTGCGCACTGTGGACACGGTGCCAACCACGCTCCCACCTTGTACCCAGGCCCAGCAGGCATCCTGCTGAGATGCTCACAGACGCTGTGTGGAAGGCCAGCCCCGCCGCCCGCCTCTCTGCATCTCAAGAGGGACAGCACCAAGGACAGGCGCCCACTGCTGCCCTGGGGCAGCTCCTCTCTCCTGCCCACCCTCAGCCCACCTCTATCCCCGGGGTCCCAGCTCACCTCCCCCCTGCACGACTCCTGCTCTAAACTCTAGGGTCGGGTATGCCCCGGAGCTCGCTGTGCAGCAGTGGGAGAGGGACAGGCCCCAAGGCAGCGGGACGCGCGTCCACTCGTCTCTTCCCACACAGCCTCTGAAAGCAGCTGCACGAGACATTTCCCAGAAAGGCAAGCAGGAGCCTTCACCACTCTGCAGAGCGTTTCAAAGTCCCCGTCTCTCCCCCCACCTAAGGCAGCGCGTTCAGAGGCAGCAGGGCCCAGGCCCAGAGAAGCACTGAGGCACCGGAGTCAAAGAGCCGGCAGTCTTTCCTTCTTCCCCTGCCACTGAGGCCAGGTTCAAAGTCAGCCCCACCGTCACATTTCAAAGGGCTGCCACTACACCTGGCAGCAGCAGGGAAATCCTGGCCCCCCTTTCCCCTTCCCTCTTCCTCCCATCACAGAACCACTGAGAGGCAGGAGCCACAGCTCTCCCAGAGCTCCTAAGGGCTGGTATCTGGGGGTGCCGGGAATCTGGGGGCCTAGTACAAAGAGATCAGCACCCACACTGTACCCCACTGGGTAAAGTTGTTTCCATAGCACTGAATCGAATGCTTCTGATCCCACTGCATGGACACTGGCATCCAATGTCCCTTAGGGTCCCCTCTGCTGGGATGGAAATACACTGATCACTAATCGGCGATGGGAGGTGACAAGAATGGTCCACAGGGGCACAGATTGGAGTGTGCCATCGCAGGAACCCACGTCCCAACTAGGGATCGAAATGGTCGCACGAGGAGGCAGCTGCAGACCTGTGCAGGTGCGTGGGGTCAGTGTGCATGTGTGTGTCTTTGCTGTGACACCCCAGGGGCCCAGAAGCCACCAAGGCCTGCAGCTACAGGCACCTCCCTCAGGCAGAGGGATCCGGGACCCTGAGCAGTAGCTGCTGTTTGAAGCCAGGCAGGAAGAGTACAGGCAGCCATGGTGACAGGGACCAGGGCAGGACAGCTGGGCTGCCACGTAGCGTGGAAGTGCAGAGAAAATACTGGGGATGACAGAAACCAGCAGGGGAAGGTGCTGAGCTCACGCAGAACTCCACAGAACTCAGCCATGCGGGCAGAGCCTGCTCCCCGACCCTCCTTGGCGGACACTCACAACAGCCTCTTTCCAAAGCATGTGGAAGGGAGGCAACAGAGGGACCAGCTGGTGCAGGCACAGAAGATGCCCCCAGCCAGGGACCCACAGTGACAAGTCACGTGACAGGACCTGTGTGACGTGAAGGGTACCCCTGAAGTCCCCTTCCAAGCCCACCACCACACAGAGAGCAGGAGGACAGGAATTTCAATTGTCCAACACTCAAAGGGCAACAGAGTGGTCCTGGGACAGAGCCAACCCTCAAGACTGTCAGGGCCATCCAAGTAAAGGGACACAGTCACAGCCAAGGGGAACTGAGGTGACATGGCACCCAGATGGGTCCTGGGACAAAGGAAGGCTATCAGAAAGGCGGGCAAGAAGCCTGCCTAAAGAGCAGACCTTGCTCATAGCAACAACATGTTCAGTCTGGCTCGGAAGCTGTACATGCATGAAATACGCTGAGGTTAGATAAACCACCAAGACACACAACTGCCAGATACACACTGCTCCTAGACGCCCCAGTGCCACACTGCTATGACACACAGTGCTGTTACGTACACCAGCACACTGCTGTTAGCCACGGACGCGCTGCTGTTGGGTGCAATACTGTTACACACAGCTCTGTCAGATTATGACCATTAGGCACGTCACTGTTAGACACACTTTAGGGAACACTGCTGCTACACACAGACACGATGGTTAGATACAGACACACAACCCTTAGAGACAGGACTGACGGACACACCGCTGTCAGACACACTCCACCCCTAGACATGGGCACGCCACCATGAGCTACACTCACACTGTCAGGGAAGCCACTGTGAAGTGTTCATAATAAAACAAACCAGGAGCTGGGGGCCAGGGCAGCATGGAAACTTTGTATCCTCCTATTAATTATTCTGTAAATCTGAAACAATTCTAAAAACAATACCAGGTCTGATAGCCCACACCTATTATCCCAGCACTCGGGAAGCTGAGGCAGGAGGATCGCTGGGAGTTCCAGGTCAGCCTGGTCTACAGTGTCACACCAAGGCCTGCCTGAACAGCACCGTGAGGTTCTATCTCAAAAAGTCAAAAATAAGGGCCTGCAAGATAGCTCAATGGACTAAGCACCTGCTTAGGCAAGCACAGGGTTTAATCCCCTATACCACATGGCGCACGGGCCCCGCCCCTGGATGTGCTGAGCTGACCACCAAGACCAGGCATGGTGGTACATGCCTGTAA